>JAOWBB010000001.1:956808-1071807 GCA_028565995.1 Ricinus marginatus
GCGCCCCCCCCCCCCCCCCCCCCCGGAGTGGTAAAACGAAATTCGGCAAGACTTAGCGGGAAATTGGGAACGAAAATGATCATCCCGAGAGACTTTCACGTACGGTTTAAAAAAAAAAAAAGAGAAAAAGGGAAAAAAGCCGATTTATAATGATAATGCAGCATGCTAAGGAATATTGCTTTGCCATTGTAGCGGGAGAAGTGGAACTTTCCTCGGTAAACCCGCCCTGCCTTAGTTGTATCCAAATTCATCCCCTTTATCTCCATTCTCCCGTGAATCTTCGCTAATGTAATCAAAAGCGTAATGGTAACTTCGTTTATTTAAAATTCTCGAACTCTATCAGCTTTTTCCTTCCGAAACTTTCCGAAACTTTTAAAATCATTCCAGGAGACGGAAATGGAATAAAAGGAACGAAGAAAGGGAAGGGCGAGGAAAGCCGAAAGGAGAAAATAAATTAGAGAAATATGAAAAAAAAAAAAAAAAAAAAAAAAAGGAAAATCCATAAGTTGTGGGACATTGAAATATTTGCTCTCCATCAAAAGTTTATCTCCCGTAAACTCGACTGAAAGCTGCGTATTGAGGTTGTGGATAATTTCGAAGTTTTCCGCAGTTAATGAACTCTTCTTCTCCTTCCACGTTCCGGGATTTTGCCTCGGTTTTGCATGGAAATTATCCGTTTCTTTTTATTTACAAAAATGGAAATTTGCGAGCTGTTACCTGCATCATTTTTGAAAATTTCTTATTTCATTTCGACTTCCTTAAATCAGACAAAAAGTTAAACATTTTTTTTTTTTGTTTTTTTTTAATTAAAATACACAAGATTGTAATCTTAAAATACCGAGATTATTCAGGCTTTAGCTTGTAATTAATACGAAAAGCAAAATTTTTCTAATTTTAATCGGCGCAAACGCGGTGATCCATTAAATCCGTAAACATTAAAATTCCTGCGGGATATAATGGTCCCTGCTTTGGCACTAAATTTTGATTTTCACGATCCCGCCCGCCGAAGAATATGCAAAAGATTTCCGGCTTAAACGAAGATGCGAACGGACAAATTCCCGCATGGGAGAAAGAAAACGCAGCGAAAAAGTAATTTAATAGTAATGCAGGTAAATTTCAATATTGCCACATACTGTAGACGAGAATACGTCTTTGCAGGATTAACAGGATTCTCTAAAATTCTGTTCAGTTTCAACGCATTTCAAGCTTGGGAACAGTTAAATTTTCAATATGTGCAGCGCAAACGTTCCAGAATGTGGTGGTGTTCACGCGATTGTGATAATGACGATACGCGGTAAATAAGTTTTTTGATCGATCTCCAGCGAAAAAATTCATTTCGACAATTCGAAAAAAAAAAAAAAAAAAAAAAAAATTTACGGATTTTACAACGCGTTCGAGTTGCCGCAAAGAAATATCTGAATTTTCGCATAATTTCAAGACGGTGCATTTCGAATCCGCCTCATTTTCTTCTTCAGATCATCTCCCGGGCCTGCTTTCGCGCATTCAAAGAGGAAAAAAAGAAATTTTTTTTTTTTTTTTTTACATCCCCCGAAAATTCTCCAGTTCGAAGATTTTCCGGAGGCACCCCCTCGCATCTTCGCCCCCAGATTGACGGGGCAAACTCTCGGTTTCAACGCTCTTCCTCCCCTATCGCGACGCTTTTCCTTCCCACGGGTCATTTCCACGTCAATTGCAATCGACGGCAAAGCAGAGTGACGGAAAATAACCCAATATTTCCATTCCAGAAAACTCCTCGCGTCACGAAATTATTGCGAATCATGCGGAGGGAAATCCATTTTACAAATACAATACGTGGTGGTGACATGTGAAATGCGCGACATTTATTCGGATCTAAAAAAAAAAAAAAAAAAAAAAAAAGAGTCGGCTCTGCGCGAGTTAGTTATTAATGACTTTTCCATGTTCGGCTGCAAAGAAAATGAGGGAAATTTTCCCGTATTAAATTTTTCTTTGAGACGCCAGGTCCCCGGAGGAAAAGGGAAAGTTTCATTGCCTCGGATTCTTGTGCAAAAGCATTTTTCTTTACATTATTTTTGTGGTAAAAAAAAAAATAAAAAATAAAATAAAATAAAATCTCTTCGAAGCCGTCGCAAAGGGTGACTGCCGAGTCCGTTTTTCGGTCCCAGATTGAAATGCGGGAAAAATGTCCGCGAAAGATTTTTCATCTGACTTGTACGTCGCGAACCGATTTCCCGATCGATCTCGCGTAAAATCCGCAGAAAACATCCCGATCATGCGAACATGAAAAGGATGCGGAGGGATGTACATGCGCTTCATCGTATGTGATATTGTCATCGCTTTTCCGAAGGAAATTACAAGAATTTCCCGAAGATTTTACCAGCTATATTTTTGCCTCGTTAAGTTCCATTTTGCTTTTTTTTTTTTTTTTTTTTTTTTTTTCTTTTTTCTCCGCCTTTACTCGAAAAACACAATTACTGTCACACAACTTTTAACTAAGTTAATAAATACATTAATGGATGGCGGAGGAAGCAACCGAAATACTTATAGCTGGACAAAATTAGTCTCATTATGGGCATTAATCGCGGGACTTCGTCGCCCGAAGCAAAGGGATGCCCGCGGAGTTAATCGAGATTTTCAGCTCGGGAATAAAAACCGATTTCGGGGCGCTAATGACGAAAGGTTAAATTGGTCGAGGAGCAAAAGCGGAAATTTCGGCAAGCGTTAAGTCTTGCCCACCCCCCCCCGTACCTGGCGGGAAGGGACGAAAGGCGAATCCGAGGAAGGGAAGAAAGGCGAGAAATCAGAAAAAAGGCTCCGGTTTTTCTCATCTCCGCGTCAAGCTCAACGGTTTTCAGCAAACATCTCGAGTCCAGTAAATTTCATAAAAATCCCACTCCAGAGGTGAAGCCCAACATTTTCAGAAGGGTTAAGTCACACTGCCGCAGATTTATGGTCTCCATTGTGGATTCTTTATTAGTTTAAATAAAATTTAATTTTATAGGGCTCTCGGTTTTCAATGCTTTTGGAGATCGCGCCGTAAAGACGATGGAAAAGGGCCGGGAAAGGGGTGAACCTCCTCGCTGGAATGACTCGCGCACCTAGGTCCTGTGCACATATTAATCCATTCGTATGTATCCGGGAAGCTGCGAGACGTCTTTCACATTAAAAAGAATAACGCTTTGCATAACCGCGGAAACGCTGCTGCCCCCGGACTTCTGGCTAAACGTCTCTTACCGAGCCCCATCTGCTAAATGCTGATTGTTCGTGTCTAACAACAGGGAAAATTAATTTTTATCATTGTTTTAGACGGGGTCGTAATTAAAAGCAATCGCCGTAATGCGATGCCAAAAATATTTCCCGAGGAAATGGAATTCACGGGGTGAAATCTGGCCGATTCCGCGCGTCGGCAGTGCTTCCGGTCGAAGCCGGTACCTGAATTTGAAGGTTCGCTTTGCGCGGTACCCGATTCTCTTCGTCGTCCTCCAATTGCTTCGTGAACCGCACGTACCTGATGAAAAGCGACCGGTTTAATTCAAATGCACGGGCTTCGGATCGCTACGCATCCGCCATCGTTTGTCAGTTCGGTTCGAAAATCGTCCGGGACTGCGATTTTCACCGTCGAAACCCGCCGGATCGACCGCATTCGATGCTCGCGAGGAACCGTCGGGAAATCGGCGCAGCGACGGCGTTCGGCGCCCTCGCGGATCGAGCTTTCCTTGCGACTGAATAAATTCAGCGAGGTCCGGTGCCGCGCTCGAGGAGCTCCTCGCGGCTGGCTCCCGGCTAAGAAAAACTTTCCGGGCTCTCCCGGTCCCTGTCGAATCCCGATCTTCTTACGCTGAGCCTCTCCCGTTTTGCGAATCCGCGGGATGACCGGGAGCGGCGGGATAAGCTAAGCCCGCGCCCCCGCTTCTTGCGGTGCAGCCGCGGGTGAGCTTGCGTGTTCGTCTCTCGCCGTTCTCTCTGTCGGGGCGTCGGAGGAACCTTCCAGCACCCTGCCCCGTCCGCCCTCCTTCATAAATTTTAGATTGTCCTCGAATTTCACATCGGTAAATTCGGAGGATGCGATTTTTGAATGCGTGCGACCCGGGTTTAAGGAGAGGAAAACATGATCGGAGAAGCCATCGAATTTGACGGAAAACCGCGTATCGATTTGATGGGATGTGAATATTTAAAGGTTGCTGAAGCCGACTTCCGTTTGACCGAGTTGAAATCGAAGCTGTCTTCCTATTTATTTTCTGAAAAGGAATTCGCGAACCAAAACTCCGTATGGAGCTCCAATTATATTTAGGAATAAAAAAAAAAACAGTAGAAATCTGGTTATCGTTCCAAATGAGGCACCGCGAAAAGCATGTACCTGCAGCGGTCAAACTCCGCGACCGTGCAGATTTTCATTTTCTGACGGATTCCTTTTTCTGGCCGGCACCCGGTCTTTTTTCTTCTTTGACGGTGAGATGATCCATGAGTTTTTGCAAGGGCGCGAACGTGCCACGAGGAATGTTGAAACCTCTCGATTTGGATACCTTCCGAAACCTGGAGAAGATTTTTGGAGGCTCGGCCCGCGGTCCCGGACGGAAGACGTTTGTGCCACCGCCAATGATCTTCCGAAGGATCGGACTTCGGGTTCTGGAATCGTGCAGGCCCGCGATTTCCTTGCGCTCTGTAAGAACACCCGCAAGTGCGTAAAAACTTCCTCCGGACTCTTCTGCTGTCTTAACGCGATATTCCGCAAGTCGGGCGAAATCCCGACACTTCCGAATGTCCCTATCTGACGCACTGCCGCTATTAACAGTTTAGCTTAGCTGCACTCCAAAATCTATTCGCTCGAAACTTGTTCCGCAAGATTCGGCTAAGTATTTTCTGAAAACGCGACACGTAAAATCCCAATTAGCAAAGTTGTCATCAAACAGATTATGAAGTGAATCCACGATTCCCTCCGCATTGAGCATGGCTTCACCTCGCGACGCAAGATAAATCCTGCAAAAGAACATTTAAACATAATTGCGACGCACCTCTCTGCTGTAAAAGCCGAGAGTTTGGCAACTTATGGCTTAGTGAGTCGGTAGTTCCACCCATAAAACCGTAGCGGGGAAGCGTGCTCTTGAGCGCTGTTTGCCGTCAGCGTGGCATCGTGAAAACGCGTCGCGGCAAAAGCTCTAAGCGAGATTGAAACGTCGGTCCGAGGGCCAAATTTTTACGGTTCTTCTCATGGAATCCGCTAACTCCAGTCGAGATCCATTGCGTCGGAAAATAGTCCCCAATCCCGCTGCTGGAACAGACAAGGAACTTGAGCGTATGTGGAATTTCTCCGGCGCCACGCTGCTTGCATAGTGAACGATCTGAGCCGCTGATTCTCTGCGAAGGAAGGCGGTCATTTCCCATAATCCGCACATTATCTGAATAGTTGATGAGTCTCCCTGTAGGGAATTCTTTTACCAGTTGAGCCCTTTAAGATTTTGATAGTTTTGATAGGTTCCGATCGACCCTTCACATTCTCTGCCTTCCTAATCTTTTCCTCTGCCCTGGCTTTCTTCCTACCCAAGCCTTCCAAATGTGTCTGAAACCGAAAACGAGAGTGTACTTCAGAGCTGAGCATCTAATACTCTTATTCAATCAATCCTCTCAATTTTGTGAATTCAAATTTGTCTCTCGCCGCTCTGGCCGTATCTCGCTGATCCTCCTGTAACCCTTCGATCTCGGCCTCCTTAAATGTTCCTTCTATCTGCTTGTGTTTTCCTTCTTTCTTCATCCGTCCAGAATTTTGATCATAAATAAACTTGCAAAATACCCATGATTATCTTCATGCATAATGCAGTTTCCTTGCACTCGGGACCCCATTCCGCCGTAAATTCTTTCCTATTTGGCTTTCGCTGTATCCAGCGATTTATTCAGATAAACTGTCCTCCTCGTGTTAGCACGAGCGGGGAGGAGAACATTTCAATCTCTCGTCTCTTCCCAGACGAATCGACCACTAAACAAAGAAATTTCTATTTTTTTCCCCGTTTGTGTTTTTACCTGTCTTAGTTCGGATCTTGAAGATATTTTCGCCCCTGACGAGGAAAGATACTCCTCGATGCACATCTCATTCCGACAGCATCCTTTCCTTCGCCAAGAACCATTTTTTTCATCGACAGCGCTCATTTCCCTTTCCTAAAGGATTACAAAACCGTCTGCAAATGCTTGATTCCTCTCTCACTTTTCACTTATGCGGTACGTTATTAGATGCTTTTTTACGTTCGCAGAGCATGCTCCCTTTTACGATCGTGATCGTCGGTCAATTTACGGCCCTAAGGGAGCACGGGAGACGCGAAATAAAACGTGCCCATCGAGAAATGAAATTATCGAATTTTGGACCCCTTGAAACGACACCAACCCCCGCGAACGAAAGGAAAACGACTCTCACCTTTTGCCGGTATCAAAAAATCGAAACAAAAAAAAAAAAAAGAGGCAAAACCCAGAGCGATCAGCAGCAATTACTTAAGAAAAATAACTAAACTTATTAAAGATAATTGAAGAAGGGTTTCTGTAATACGATTACAACCATTTTGTTTTAGTAACAACAGAAATTCGGAACAAAAAATTAAATTTAATAGCAAGTTCACGTTTCGTCGGTAAAATACCGTGGCAGACGACAGCCAGAGCTGAGCCGATTTCTTGGATGTGAATTAGCTTTGCTCCAGAATTTTCCGGACGAAAAGGGATCGGGTATAAGACTGGAAGGAAGAGTCCAGAATTCCCGAATAATTCCCGCATTTGTTACAGAAAGTGTTAATTACGTAAAACAAAAAAGGGCAGAGCAGTTTTACCGGATTTGCCATTTCCCAATTCGTAACCTAAGACTATGGCCGCGAGGCAGCTTACAAAATCCCTGTGCGGCCAATTCGAATTTATTTATTCCCATTTATTTAATGGATTTCGGGAATTTCTCCTTTTTCGATGAGGAATTTTCCATTGATATCCGTGCGGAAGGTGTTCGCACCGCTCTGATTAAAGCCATTCTCCAAAGAAAAATACGTAAAATATCTCTATAATTCTCAAAGGAAAAAAAAAATATAAAAGAAATACCTTTGGAAATCCATGAAGTCCCGGGCATTCGCCGGAGAACGCAATCCGGATCTCGTCAAACCCGGGGCAGCACACCCAGGGGTTTCATGTTGCCGCACGCACCCCGCACGCCCTAAAGCCCGATCGCAAGCGAGGAAACTGCACTGCCAGCGGCGGAATTCGCACAATCGCGCAGAGAGAGGCGTCCGCAGGTACGCATCGCGAGATCGCATATCGGGAGTTGAAGAAATTCCCGTGTCGAACTGGAATCTTACGCTGGCGGCCCGTTCCGGGAGTGCTTTTAGGCATCTCGGAGCCGACGAAAGCCCGCACTCGACTTTGTATCCGGTCACTCCGGAAACGGAGCCATAACCGACGTCCGCCGCTTCCGGGGCTCCGACCGGGATGGGATCATCTCGCGGCGCAGGAAACAGGAAAAACCCTGGTTTTGGGTCCGGAGAACACTTCGAGAGGAGCGAAAGAGACAGTCTCACGCGGGTTTTTCGGCGTTTCTTTTTTGAAAAAGCAAAACTCGCAGGATCGAACGTCATCTACATTTCATGCGACAGGAGAGACCGGGCCTTTCACCTTTCACCTTTCGCCGACTTTCCCGCAGCAAAAGTGACAACGACCCACGAGACACGAAAATATCTAATTCGTAAATAATGAGAGCTGAAAATGAATAATTGACATACGTGGATTCTTACATAGATTATTTTATCAAAATAAACTTCAACAAATGGAAAAAATGCATAATTTAATAATAAGCGATTGTTGCGGGTTATTGTTGTACCATTTTCCACTGGGGACCTTTAATTTTAATAACAATTATTTTATTATGTATTCAAAAAATTCAAATTTTTCAGGGTGGAATGATAAAAAAAAATGTTACACAATAAACTGACTAACCACCGTATGTGGTGAAGCTTATGAAGTTAAATTCACGTGCAATTTTAACTTTATAATGAAAATGGTTTTTTTTTTTTATTCCTTTTTAATGCATGAAAATTTGAAAAAAAACTCGTTCATTCTCACCTCTACCTGATAGATATTATCGTGGATACCATTTAAATATTATGTAAATATAATATCGTTTCGGTGAAAGAAAGAACAATAATTTTTTGGGAAATTTTATTAAGGTATAATTACATGACGGTAGTATATGTCATCGTTTTGGAGGGAAAATCAATGAGGGCTTTTACATTTCGCACATTCTGCTTCTCTGAGGGGTAGCCAAGGCTTCTCGGGTGGAGGAGAGCGGGGAGGGGTGGGGGTTGACTCGATGTAGAATTTTCCATTTCCCTCTTCTCAGGTTCGAGGTCTGGGGGATTTCGGATTTTCCAATTTTGGGCTTATTAAATTTGAAATCAGTTTTCAAGTCGAGAGCTCCGTCATCTTCATTTTCCATTCATTGCCGAACTCTTTTTCATTTCATGTCGTCGGTATTAAATGCATTCTTTTCTTTGTGTCGCAGAAAATTAATTTTATATTTATTTTCGAAATAAATAAACAGTTTTTCTGGCATATTTTATTAAGAATCGCATGCACCAAATCGCGCTCTCTCCCTGCTCTGCCTTTTTTTTTTTTCCTGCCCGGAACTTGAACGATTCTCAAATAGAATTTTGAATGGCAAAATTTCATTACTTGGCTCATCCCCTAACTGATGGTTCGCGACGTGCCCCCTCCCCGGGCGAGTTGGACGCAAAAGGATTTTCCGCCTTCTGCCACGGCGGAAAGTTCTCGTTTTCGTATGATAATTTCAATTAGTTTGATGTCCGTTCGCTGTGTGCCTCCCAGGGGGATTCGGTCCTTCGCATGTTCTCACATTGGAATTTTTTAAAATTCAAGCTTTTTTTTCTTTTTTTTTTTTTTTTTTTTTTTTTAAGGTTTCGAACCCTTTCCCGCAGATCCTCTTCCGAAATCGCCTCGGAATTTCTTAGCTGCCCCGATCGCAAATCAAACGCTGCAATTTTTCTGAAAACGATAAATCCCAATCAAAATTCGTTTAGCATGAGAGCTTATGGAGTTTTTCCGGAGAGGAAAAGCGGCCCTTCTCAGCTTCCGTTGGAAATGAATAAAAATCATGCGACGAACCGGGATGTTTGATCGAAAATCTATAAAAGGAGGAAAAAAATTTCTGTTTAAAATTTTTATGGAATTAAAAAAAATCTTCAGCCTCCAGTTTGAAGTTTCGGCACTTCAAAAAAGATTTTTTTTTTTTTTTTTAAGGTTTTCCGGAAAAAGATAATCACAATTCAAACTTTGGATTGTCATTTCCAGAGGGTTTTCATTTTTGGGATTTCACATTCGATTATTAAAGTAAATAGCCTGGCACGGCAATATAGGTGGAAAACCAATTTGCGGTGCACTTGTCTTTTGCGGGGCAAACGTTAATCCGGCCTTTAAAACGAAAATAAAAAAAAAAAAAATCCTCATTTGAATTCATGCACATCATATTTGTATTTTTGCCAAGCAAAATTAATATTCAAGCGCCGTGTTTTCTTCTCATGACGGAAAATAATTTCGCAGTGGCGCGATTTTATAGCACACATGTTAAAAAGAAAAAACAAAAAAAAAAAAAATCCTTCGTCGGATTTATGCGCCCGTTTTCATCCCTCTTCAACGGCATTTTCATCCCCGAGCACCTCGAACGGGGAAAACATCGCTGGCTCGTCCTCTCCCCCGGACCGCTGCCACATCTGCGGGTAAGGAGCGCAGACGGTTGCCCCTTCTCGTGCCACGGCGAGATCGTGGCACGAGCAAGAGAACGAGCCGGGGCGTCAAAATCAGGGACCCCCCCCCGTCGAAGAAGATTGAATGGGACGGCGCCCGGGTAAGTCACATATGCGAAGCTCGTTAACAGCAACCGCAGGTATTTTGCCTTTTAAATTAAACCTAATTATTCAGGTGAAGTGAATATTGCCGAAGCATTTTCGAAGGCTCGAAATGCTCATTTGCATAAAATTAGAAAATTCGAAACGTGCATGAGGAGTGGCGGAGCCCTCGGGAAGAGGAAAATTTCTTATGAAGTTTAAAGCTGAGAAATGAGAAAATTTTCCCTTTTGTCTTTCAACTTATCAAATCAGCGGTGTTAAATCCCAAGAACTGTGAATTTTAAAACAAGTTTAATTCCATTACTTAGATTCGGCTTCCTCCTGTTGAACAACAAGCTCGAATAATGTTTATTCCACTCCTTTACCCGGGTTTAAGCTCGGGAAAAGAAAAACAACCGATTGCCTTCTCTCATTGTTAACCCCCGGGCCTCGTATACATCTATTTATTTTTTTTTTTTTTTTTTTTTTTTTTTTTTTTTTTTTTTTTTTTTTTTTGAGCGAAGAGGCTAACTGCAGTGTAAGAGGACGGTAAACATACACAGAAATGAGATTTTATTAAGTTTGTATTTCCTCTCGGTCTCTAACGCAATACAACGATCTGGGATCTACTTACGTGTCCCATTACGTATATATTTATTACATATTTCATTTTTTTTTTCTGCAAACGGACGCGAATTAATCGATTGTTTCTTTTATTTTCGGTAGTGCCAACGTAACGCTGGCAGGGAAGGTAAAATATCAAAAATTTTAGTCTGATACGTGAGAGAACGTGGAAATAAATAAAGAAATGAAAAAAAAAAAAAAAATTAATACGCATTATTTGAAGATGGAACAAGAAAAAGAATCGGGTAAAATTTTCATTTCCGCTTTTCTGCCGTTCCTTTTTCCTTCGGTTTCTTTCAAAGGCCGCGGCGAACGCAGGAAAAAAGATGGCAAAGGGCTGATGGAAGCAAATGAAAGCTTCCATTCGCGAAATCAAAAATGAGAAATCGCAGTAAGGAGGTTCGAAATTCCGAGGAACTCATTTTGATCCCGTGAAAACTGGGTTTTCCGTGTCGGAGGCCGCGACGAAAAGGCAAAAAATCGCTGTTGCTCTCGCATCTCCCGGAAAACCCGACGCGGAAAATTCGCCTCTTTCACGCGCCCCCCGTTCCCCCGCGGAGAATGTTCGAGCTCTGAAACTGGCGACCGTCTAAGATTTTAATTTTTTTTTTTTTTTTTTTCCTTATTTCATCCATTCCCCCGAACGTCTAAAATTTTCCCGTCTAACCGAACCTTTTCGGAAAGGGAAAGCCGATGGCGTTTCTCGCCCCCCGAAATGGATTTTTCCCTCCCCCGCATCGGTGGCGAAGGGTCGACAAAGCGCCTGTCGGATCGCGTGTCCCGCACGATTTTCGACACCTTCCCGCAGCACGAAATTCATTCCTACCAATCTTAGGGATTCGGTCTCAACCGACTCCTCCCGTCCGGCGGGAAAGTCAGCGCATCGCGGCGGCGGCGGCACCCGAAGCGTAATTTGTGTTAACGTCAGGTTTTGCACACACGACCCGATCAAATAAAGCGACATGAAAAGGTTTCTCATCGCCGAGGCTCCGATGCCTTTCGAAAAACAAAAAAAAAAAAAAAAAATACTCGCTTTTATAATAAAAATTATATATACGTCGAGGCTTCCTTTCGGGCTGCTTTATTTTTTACGGTTTTAGGTGTTTTTGAATATTGGATTGCGGGGCAGATTCGAGCGGAATTTTTGATTTTCACCCTGTGACTTTATCGCGCCCTGAATCTCAATTTCACCACCAAGTATTCGCATGGACTTATAAATAGTTTAAACTTTCATCGGAAGATATTTCAATCTCATGCCAATAAATTCCGCTTCCTCTCCCGATTTTCGCATTTGGGAATTGCCTTATTGCCTTCGATAAAAAAATCGACCTTTCATACTTAAAAAAAAAAAAAAAAAAAAAGACGGGAAAAAAAGGAAACCACCTCGCATGGAAGCCTCGGATGAGTTCTTCGCGGCTGGAAATTTTGGGAAAGAAAGGGAAAAAGAAAAAAATCCCCCCCCCCCGCGCCGCGTTTTCGGTGTCGTTTAATACGAGAAATCATTTCACCGCGGGATCCAGATTTTGTTATTGCTGAATGCGCTCTCAGCCAGTTTCCCGGCAGGCCGGAGAAGAAAAAAAAAAAAAAGGAAAATCTACAATGCGACATTCTATCCATTAAGGTAAATTTAACGCATTCCGGACACCGGCGGCAGCCCGCGAAAATGTACATTTCGACGTGACAGCGGCCCGCATTTTCCGGGACTTTTCCCATTTTTTCAGCGATGCGCAAGAGAATGAAGCGGCCGCGGTCCAAGACTTTGACCTCCAGTCGGGCAGCAGCAATCCTTTCATCTTGGAACCAATCGTACGCGTAAAAAAAAAAAAAAAAAAGGATTGCTGCGGAAGAGAAAAGGCGTCGTTTGAGTGGTCCATCAAATTCTAATCCGAAATTCGAAGGGAGCCTTACCTCTGCGGTGGCAGATGAGTTTTAGAAAAAAAAAGATGAGAAAAAAGGTTAGGGGTTTTAAAAAAAGGTTTTACTGGATTTCTTCGGTGTGTGCTGTCACGAAACAGAGACTTGCCTCATAATAAACGAAATCTATTGAGCTTCAGGCACGTTGGCAGTCTTCTTTATTCCGTTCTTCCTTCTGCCTCCATCCTTTTTCCAAAAAAGAGTGGGAAACTGATGAAACTGGGGCTGTTTCCTTCACTCCTTTTTTTTTTTTTTTTTGGAAGATAATTCTGAAGTGATGTATTGTGGTGTTATTGAAAGAACCTGTCGTTTCCTTCACATCAGCAGTACTCGGTTAAACAAATAAATTGCACTTTCAAATAAAACACTTCTCTAATGGCAACTGCTGGCATCTTCTTTCCTTTCCCCCATCTGTCACCAAACTTCGCTCCATTTTACTTTCTTCCCCAGCCAAAACCTCCTTCCGAATCGGTTCGACACCGCCCTTCCCCCGAAACCTCCTGCACGTCCGGTCTGTCCTGCAGTGTCCTGCTGCTGCTCACCTGAAATTAACCGACTCAAACGGTAATCTCCGCGTTCGTGCGCTGCCGGGTCTTCCCCGGAACAGCCGAACAGCTCATCCATCCGGCTGACGCTTCGATTCACGCACGCTTTGGGAAGCGCAAATATCTCAAATGCCCAGATTCTTTTTTTTTTTTTCTTTTTCTTTTTTTCCGTTATTGGGAGCTGAAACGAAAAACGGAATCCCTTGCGGGAAGCGCGTCCAAAGGCTCCCCTTTGCACTGTCGCTACCTCCCGATTAAAAAATTCTGAAGCGAAAAGGATGCGCTCCTTCTCATTGGAAAAAGTATAATTCGTTTATAAGACCCGACCGATTGAAGTAAATTGCTGACGAGCTGACGGCGCACCAAATTTTGAACGGGGCAATTTCGATCCGTGACAGCATCCGAAAGCATGCGAAAAAGGCATTGTACATAATTCCACGCCGTAAACTCGGCTTTGTTTAATTAAAAAGGGAATGCAAGATGGCAGTGACGGATCTGCAGACGTCCCCAAAATGCATGGATCGAAACAGATTTTCGAGTTTAATCACTTCAAAGCGAACCTTTAATCCTCGTAGCTGGGGAGTTAAGGAAAAACAGTGGAATCCCATTTAAAGAAATGAAATTTTGAAATTACTCAATATTGCAAGCTCACGACCTGCGAAGAAGGAAAAATCAATTGCAACAATTATTTAAAACTTTTAACGAGTGCCGGTGTGGAATAATATATATATTTACTTGCACTGTCTCAAGCATTTTCCCTCTAATTTAAACATCAATAAAATATCTGTGGTATCGGGATTGGGTGAGAAGCATTCTCGAGCGCCTCATGAACCCGGGATCGGAGGTACGAAGACTTAATTTTATAGAAAAATGACTTTAACAACATGTAAATTTAAATACGTCGTGAGTTTGCAGCTTTTGCGTGGTGGTTTTCACCGTAGGGATGACAAGAATTGGTTTGAATGTACCCGGGGGTGGATCATCCTCTGCAAGACATCGCATTCAGCTTTTGACGGCAGCTTCTTCCGCATTGCTTCCTAATTGCGGGTGAAAATCCCTTGTCAGATATCCTTACAAAGGTTGCAACCTCTCAAAAGATTCCTTTTCCGAAGGCGGCAAAGAACGCTGAAAATACGTGCTCCGTACCGGGAGGAGGGTAGGGCATTTTCCGGCAGGGGTTCCCGGCATCGTTAATAACCGTAATGACGTTATTATTTTAGCCCCATTTCCCGGCTTCCGAAATTCGGATTTTATTTTCCATGGACGTTCACGAACGGAAAATTAATCAGACCGGGTTGATTTAAATTTTACAAATTAATCCCAGCCTCAAGTCAACGCCCCGTTCCGCGTCGTAGAAAAATCTCGAATTTTCAAAAACATGGCAATTTATTTTGGATTTTTCAACACTAACCCGATCGCTATTTCATTCTCATTATTTATAATGAAGTAGTCGCAAAATGCAAATGCACGTACGCTACGCGAAACGTTATTTCAAACGTAAAGTCGGTACGGTGCCAAACGAAACTTTTTTAAACGTAACTTTTTGACTTTTGCCAGTTGCTTGGATGATGGAAATCCGAAGGGAGTCCCGCCCTCGCGCCGAGCTCCGCTGCTGCCGGCATCACCGGCGGAAGACCCGTTGTGATACGGATGCAGACCTGCAACCCTCCGACTGCGAGGGGCAGTTGGAAAATCGAAGAACTTTCCGTTGGAGACGCCACCCACATCCACCTTATCGCTCCCGGTAAGAACGCCGCCAAGCCAAAAAGGGAAAACTCGCGTCCCTCCCAACGGGAAATCTCGATCCGCACACGATTTTCCGATAATTTCAACGCCAGTCACGACGGAGGGCCCTGCCGTTGCTGCGAAGAAGTCCGCTGGCGAGCTGCGCCGGACCCGGAGACGATTGCCGTCAAGAGTCGGGACGAGGCTCTCGAAAACCTGACGGATCGCGGAAAATGCGCACCACGCGAAAAGCAAGCGAAACCCTGGAAAATTTTTAATTTCCAAATTAATTTTCGTTATTGTCCGATGAAAAATCAAACATTAAAAAGGCCGTTCGCGAGGAGCGTGAAGAGCAATTTAACTGGTCAGGAATTGGAGCTCCGGCATGATGAAATTGAGTTTTCCACCCGAAACCGAATTATGATATTTAGATTTTCGGATTCATCACTGGGGAAGCACTTTTCCGCCTTAAGACGCTTCAGATCGAGCGAAGTTGCCGATTGGATCAAACTCCGGAAGGCTTCGCTCCGTGGCACTTGAACCTGGAGAACGATTCCACGCCCCTCTATTGTAATAAAATTTAAGGAGAGAGGACTCCTGCGGATTTCTGCTCCCACGAGGTCCCCCGCTTTTCCCGGGCCTATCAGTGATGGCATCCCGTTCTCCCGGTACAAGAAGAGAACTTTACGACGCGATTTTTAATGACTTCCCCCGGAGTTTTATCCACGTCGTAATATCCAGTGCTTCGTTGCGCGATTTGGGCCCTTGGAGGGAAAATGTTGAGAAAAAAGTATTTTTTGTTTTCATTCCGCAGTCTCCCTGCACCGAAGGGTTTTTGGGGGATCGTCACGCCGAACGGGGTCGGTTGGCGATCCTTCGACCTGCATCTCGTGCCTTGAAATTTCATGATGTTCTCGTAGAAAATTTGATTCGTTAATTTTTCGTAAAATATTCAATTTTTTTTTTCTACAGCGGAAGGCGCCGCGACATTCTACGGGAAAGCCTGTGAACGATTTATTTGTAGAAAATTAACTCTTTACCCTGGAACCGTGTGCCATCTCGCACGTGAAAAATGTCCCAAGATTTAATTGTTCTCCTGCAGCGGAAAATCGACAAGCGCAGGTATTTTTTTTTTGTTTTTTTTTCCTTTGGGGCACCTTTGTGGATTTTTTTTAATCATTTTCTAAACACTCAAAGTATTTTCGGATTCGTGAGATTATGTTTCGCTTCGTTTTCGTATATCTGTAACGACTTTTCGAGCAATATTTCGGTTCAGGCCGCTTCGCCTGTCTCTGTTTGTCAATCACCGCGCTTTGCTGTTTTCTCGCTTCCCTCCACGTTATAAGTATTTTACCAGCCCGAAAATCTCGAAATTAACCTCTTGCTAATCAACGTACCTAAATGATCTACCATTTATTCCAGCAGGTCGAAAGCACGGGCTTTTTCCATACTTTCCTTTTCACTTAAATCTCATTACCTAAATCTTATTAAAGTTTTTATAAGATTCAGAATCTGATCAAAATTTTTCGCATCAATTTATAAATCGCATTTTAGCAAACTTTTTTTTTTTTAATATTTTTCCCGCCGATTTAGCCCCCCCCCTGAGCCGGAAAAAAATAATAGTGATCGATGCGTAGATCACTAGTGAGGGCCAGAGATACCGGTTCCCGACAGCGCAGGGCTTGCCGGGCACCTCCCCGAAAATTCGATGCCTTCTGTTCGTTCCGATCCGGCAGCGTCTACCGACGGGTAAAAGCTTCAATTGATGTTTCCCAAAAGCTCATAAAAAACCGGCGCAACATCCAGAAAGTGGAAAATGATAAAAAAAAAAAATGGAAGCTTAAAAATTAGAAAATTAAACAGAACTTTACTGATAAAGAATTAATGGAAAAAAATTAAAACAGAACAAAATTGTTCTGGGCTGAAAGAAAGCAAAAATTGATTATTCAAATTGGGCAAAGCCAAGATTTCAGCCCTGCCAACAGAAAAGCAGTGTCAGGTAACGTCTAATGTGGTTTACCGGCAGCCACCTAATGAATTTCGCACCATCCCTCTTCCTTAACTTAGGGTTTCCTTACAGTGTTTTTTTTATCCGAGAGGTTAAATTAATTGCGTTTTCTTTGTTTTTGCTCCTGGAAAGTAAATGATTAAGCAATTTCTCAGTCTTGAAACTCTCAATAAATAAAGAGCTAAAAGTCCTCGGGGTGAGATAATAATCAAGGGAAATTTATGGGAAAATTTTCCCGAGGAGAAATCTCCCCATAGTCAAATTTTCAATTATTTACATTTATTACGCCTGATTTTAGTTTCTACATTTCAATGGGGCAATTTTCGGGAACTTGAGCTTAAAAATACCCGAGCTCGGCTTCGAATAAAAATGCATAATTTTTCCAAATGCAGCTGACGCCGGTAAGCAATCCGCGTAACAAACGCCGGCACTGAAATTACCTTAACGGTGTCGAGGAGAGAGAGAAGAAAGGGAACGGAGATAAAAGTAAATGGACGGAAGAAAAAAAAAAAAAAAAAACAATTTTTTTACCGGCACGTCAGCAAACCTTTTGTAAATGCTGAAATTGAGATTTTGCAGGCAAGGAACTAGCTGCTAATCAGAAATCATTTGCATCAGAGCTCGAGCAATCTCTGCGCGACACCGCCGGACACACAAACACCATTAGTTACTTACCTCGGCGTTATTTGCACGTCGACACACGTAAAAAGACATACGTGCACAATTATTGAAAATTAAAAGTTTCTTCTTTTACGACACGAAAGAGACCGATTCGGTCTTAACACTTTTATGTTAATTCTCCACCGAAGATTGATTTAATGTTATCGTAAACATTTTTCACGACCGCTTAATTATGATGAACCACGGCTCTAGGGATGTGCAACTATTTTCGTCTCATTATAATTTTTCTAATGAAGGAATTAGATTGTTTCAAGTTCTTGCTTTTTTTTTTGCAAATTGCGAGGAAAATTTGCAAACGGTGAAAAAAGTTTGGCCTGCCCACTTTTAACCCGCTCAAGTTCCAGCTCGGGGGACTAATATTTAGCTTTAAAAAAGGAGGAAAAATTAAAAAGTTGGCTGGAAGATATTTTTAGGTATAACTTGATGGAGCAGAGTGGAGGAGAAAGGGTCTTGATATTTATTGCGTGATAAAAGCAACTTTCAACTTTTGAGTGTATTTTTCAATTACAACTTTTTAAACTCGTCGTGAATGTGGTTGAATTTACTCAGTAAATCTTTCAGCACATAAATTTTCTCCTTTTTTTTTTTCTTTCTTCCCTTTAACCTTATTTTAAAAGTTTAATGCTTTTTCGACGGGGTTCTCCATCTCAGACACCTCCAAGACAATGGATATCGATTAAAACGCTCAGAGATGAAATTCACCGTGTGTTCCAGAGCGTTAAATCCTCGTTTTCGCCCACTTTGTCTTCCTTACGGGTGACAACCGAAAAAAAAAAAAAAATTTCTGATCGCAGAAAAAAACCCCCGCGCAACGCAGTGCATTCACTGGAACATTTCTGCAAGGACAAGATGAGGGCGGCCAAATCTTGTCGCAAAAGCACCTCCGGAGCACGATCGGTTACGAGCGGGAGTACGCCTCGCAGGGATCAATCCCTGTATGAATTATCCAGATCGTACATCACACAATGTGACGGCGGCCGATATGCATTAACGAACGATGTTCCAACTATTGTCCGGCTTGCGATTCCGTGCCACAAAAGCCGCATTCGTACATCTCGGCAAATTCAATTCATCGAGGGCGCACTTAATAATAAACCATCAATTTAAGGTAACTTTGTGCCAAAAGGATTTATTTCATCGCATGCGGAAAAAGAAATTCTGGCTCCTCGAACCGCAGCAACTGCAAACACTATTTTCGAGCATGTGATTAAATAAAACGATAAATGCGACAGCAAATTGGAAGAAATAATCGCCTATTACCAGCAGCCGGGAGAGAGAAATCGATCAAGTGCGAAATTAATTAACCATCCATATATTGGAAGTCGGATTAAAGGAAACTCACTTGAGTTAAGTCGATTGCTGCAGCGATAGATGCGAAATTTGAGCTTAATTCGCTGCTGCTGAAAAAGTTTCCCTTTTTTTCCAGAGGCGAGTGTGAAATCCATCGCGTCCAGCGATGTTCCACCACAGTGCATGCCATTTTTCGCTGTTGTCCTTTGCCGGTTTCACATCTGCCTGATGGCTGTTTTCGTTCGCAAACCTCCCTCCCCCCCCCCCCGACACATGAAGTCGAAGTTCCATTATTCATTTTTACTAACCTTTCATCTATTTTGCCGCTCTCGCTTCGTGCCTTTCAGCCCAAATCGAATTTTCTGATTGCTTCGTTCCTGTCTTTTAATAGTATTAACAATTTCCCAAATCCATAACTCCGTTTTCGATTGAGTCGAGTCAATTTTCCTCCGGTTCGGGCGAATGCGGCACCGCAACGTCTTCCGAGTGCTTTTAAAAAAAAAAAAAAAAAAAAAATTTTTTTTTTCACCTCCTCCCGAACTATCCTGAAAAATGTTGTTCTCACAAACCGGCAAAAACGAAAAATTCCTTTTACGCATAATAACGGGTGGCTGCGGCTTTGCACGATTTTTAACCCCCCCCCCCCCCCCCGAGTTCACGCCGTAAACAGTAGCGTGTGTCGTGTGGAATTGAAAAAGAGCAACGAATTTCCTTTCAATATTGCTTGGAATCAATGTTGGGATGTAAAAATCACAATCGAAATAGTTCGTGTCAACCCATCAGTTTTCCGGAAAAAGAAGAATGATGAACAAACGGAGGAAAATTCCTTCTGGACCCTTCGCGGGGATTTAGACCAGAAATTTACTCAAAAGATTCTTTTCAATTCTACCGGATTTTTGCCAGAAGAAATTAGTTTTTATACTGAAAATGAATTTTTTTTTTCTTTTTTTCGTCTCTGCTTATTAAAAAATTTTTTCACGATTACGGTTTAAAAAAAAAAAAAAAATAAAGCGTAACTTGAATGTTTTACAAATATATGTTAAATAAAATTTATACATCCCGCGATACAAATGAATTCGTACGCCGTTATGAAGGCTCACGGAAAGTGATCAACGCTTCTAAAAATATAACTTAAATTTTTCATATAACATGCCGCAGTCTACATGCTTAATAATATTTGAAAGTTTAATAAAAAAAAAAAAATAAACAAAAAAACGCTTTTCATAAAGGTTTACGCACGAATTATTTCGATTTATTTCACGTTTTAATAAATAGCGTTAAATCTTTAAATAGTTATTAAGTTCCTACAACGAATGCTAAGTTTCTTCTGCGGAGCCTTTTCATGCAAGGTTAAAGATTTTTTTTCAGAAAAAATACAGAACACGAAAATATTACATATTTAAATGATTTCAGATTTTCGGAGCTTAAAGATATATATATATATATATTTTTTTTTTATTCGAAGCTCGGGTGCCTCACCGCGTTATCAAAGGGTTCTTTTCTCCTGGCGACATCCCTTAGTTACGCTTAAGGCTGCAAAATGGCCAATTTGAACTTTCTGAAATCAAAAATTTCCTTTCTTTCTCCAAAACGCAAATTCCAAAAAGGTACATGAAAAAAAAAAAATAATAATAATAATGATGATGATAATAATAATTCTTTTCTCCTTTTCACCGTCTCCATCAAAAGCTTGTAAGTGACACAGTCGCGTGGAAGTAGGGAGCTTTAAAAAATTTTCTTTTTGAACCTATTAAATACGAAAATTGAATTTCCTTCCCCTTACATAATATGAAGCCCGGGAGAATTTTACACAAAGGAGGCTAGCACCGCACTTTGATGTACAAAAGTTGGAAAGTTGTGCGGGAAACTTTTTGAGACTGCCACGATCTTTGGAAAAGCGACCCTCCCGTCCTTTTCCGTTCTTTTGCCTCCGTCAGAAAGGGAGGTTTACCATCCGTTTAAATGCAGAGATTACACACTGAGGGACGACGTCTCGGGGCCTCGTCATTCGCGGATACCTGGGTGGAAAACGAACATTTTTCCTGCCGATAAAATCGAAAAGCCAAAATTCATCATCATCAAAAAAAAAAAAAAAAAAAAAAAATGAAAGCTTTTTCGGCAGGCAAGTAAGTTATTTAATTTCGAACTGCCAAAGCATCCCCCCAAAGATTCCGCCCTTTCCTTTCCCGTTAAGGTATTTTCCGATACTAAAATATTTTTCGGCTTTCATTCAATACTAAATCGAAGGAAAGGGTTTTCTTTTTTACTTTTTTTAATACGAAAAAAAAAAAAGAATTATGAAATACAGTTTATTTAAAATCTTCACATATATCAAGGAAAATGTAAAAAGTCAAAAACTTTGAATGCTTGAATGAAAAAAATATTTTTGTTCCAAAACTTTTTAATGATGACGTATTATTAAACAAGAACTGGCAGATTATTTTGTATTTTTCCCCATAAATGCATAATATTATATATATATATATATGAGCATATTTCTGTAAAAAAACATGATAGGACATAATTGAGTACAACTTAGATGAACTTCTTTGAGAGTGTTTCAAATAATTTTTTTATTAAACAAGTAAAATTAAAAAACGCACGTAGCTATATGATTCTTTGGATGAGAAATATTCATTCAAATGTTTTAGGGTTTCTTTAAATTTAACTTCATACGAATCTCCTACGTTGTACCTACAAAAAGATCTTCTAATATGCGATACAGGCAGACGGTGCTCTTTTTCGGATCGACTAATGAGCAAATAATGCGCACATTTAACTTAAATATTTAAATTTTCCAGCAATCCTCAGTATATACTAAACGATAAATGAAGATGTAAAGTTTTGACGGATGCAACGTTAATATGTTCTTTGATATTAGGAATATTTTAAAATCTAAAAACTCAGGGAGGCAATGAGAGTTGCGCATTCCTCACTTAGAACTCGACATTAGCTTTAATATTACTATTTTTTATTTGTAATAATGCTTCAAGGGAATAGGAAACATTTTACAATTTAAAAACAATTCCGGCTCTCCGTGATTATTTGGTCCAGCCGCTTAGGTTAGGTTAATCGAATGCCAGAACTTCGAATTATTTAATTTTTCCAAAGAAAACCTTTATTTTGGCAGCAACAGTATGAAAGAACGTAGAATCAACATAGTTTTCTTTTTTTTCAAAGTTTTAAACTACTATCTGATGTTTTCCTTTTTTTTTTTTTTTTTTTTTAAGGAACTGCCTTATATCCGTTCGTCATGGAGCCACGCTAACATAAATCGTTTTATAAGCGATATTTTAGTCTCATTATTCCATTTAGAATAAGTTTTGTTAAGGAAAAAGGAAAACGCTTTGTATCTAAAGTGTCGGTTTGCTTTTTGATTTATGTTGCGAACTCGCAGAAAATGGAAAAAAATATCAAATAGAAGCACAAAAGGGAGCGGAAAAAAAAAAAGAGAAAAATTTGTTGTTGCGCGCTAACCTGAATAAAATTGTCAGAGAATGTGTTATACAAGCTAAAACAAATACATTCTCATATTTTATTTATCTTTTTGCTATGAAATAGAAAAATTTCAAGAAAATATCGGTCAGATTTGGATTTATAAATTGAATATACGAACCGTAAAGCAACCACTATGATTCTCTTTTTTTAATAACCAAAATGCCAAGAAGGGATTACCTCCATTTGATGAAAGGATTTCCTTTATAAAGTGAGATATTGTGTTTTACGATGGTACATTAAAATATAAATTGCACTTAATTGCATTTCAAGTAGGTTAAAACCAAACTTAATTAAAGATAATCAGTTAATTAATGCGACAGTTAACTCATTAATCAATCATTTTTATGTATCGTTCAGCAAAAGTTTCTCATTGCCAAAAAACTGTGGGATTGCAGGTATTTGACAGTTTGGAAAAGTCATTACAAAGCAGGAACGTCAGCTGCTAACTGAAATAAAACCTCGTGGATACCTGGCCAAATTACGACAATCTGCATGCGACAGGGGATGTATAAAATATAGTTCACTGTACAATCTATCTTAGATTCCCCAATTCTTGGATATCATATGACAGATTCGTCCGTTTAAAACATGCTTAATTACATTTCTTCAAAATGTGACTTAAACTTCATGTTCCGAACCCGTGCCGGAAAATTTCCATAACGCTATTTTTTAAATTTCCAACCATTCATTCAAATTTTTCCGCACCTTATACCAAATTACCTTATGACATGCAAATTCAAGCAGCGAATTTTTTTTTTTTTTTTTTCCTTTCCGATTTTAAATTCGAAAATTAGCCAAAGTTTTAAGCAGTGCAGCCCTTTAATATACAAATACGAAAATAAATTCTAATTGTAGTTCAAATACAATGAATAGCGCCTTAATTAAATTGGAAATTTTCCCTAATTTTTGTCCAAATCCACTTTCAACTGGATTTGGTTGGAAATAAAGGAATTTTCTTTCCTCTCTCTTCATTTGCATTCCGGTGGCTTAGTCCAGTGATTTCCATCCAAATTTTTACAGGGACCGAGATTCCTAAGCAAATAATAGGAATTTTCGAAAGCGGAACTTGCTCCTTACTCTAAAAATAAATTAAAAAATTAATCGAAATAATTACTGCTACAGCGCGAGACGGATTAACACCGCATGGATGAAATATTTCACTACGGCGAGAGTCTTTACGCGAGCATTCACGATTTAAAATCGGCATGGAAAAAAAGGGCCAATTTTCCTCTTAATTGCACTGTATTAATACACAATTGAAAATTTCTGATTTTATCTTCATGCCAACGGACAAAGTTTGTGCAAATTATTTTTCGTGATCGGGATGTGTGAGTAACCTTAACCGGACTCTTTCGGTCGCTTATTCCGACAGAGATCCTTTACCTGTTCCGATCCCTTTCTTGTTTCTAAGCCAACTTCACATCATTTTTGACCGCGTTAGTCCAAGAAATTACCCTCCAAACAGTTTTCCGTCCTTTCAAATGTTCTTTCTAATCGTGGCGTGTCAGATTGAAAAAGCTTTAGTTGACCGCAAATCAATTACATTTATTAATCTTAAAAAAAAAAAAAATTATTTATGAAAGGTGGGAAGCAAATGGGTTAGAATAATCTCTCTTTCGGAGATGGCAACTATTTGATTTCCCTAATGGAAGACTTCTCTATTTATTTATTTATTATTATTTTTTTAATGATTTTATTTATCTTTATGTATCTCCGTTACAATATCAGTGGGAATTCCAATTTACGTTTGCAGTTGCGTTTTACGCCGCGAATTTACCATCGCATTTTGGAGAGGGAAGATGGATTTAAGATGGATAAAGTGAATTGCTGAATTTTTCACCCATTGTAAAATTCAATTTACGCCGGCAGAAAAGGAACCGCTTCGGTTAATTGAAATTCGTTGTAGGCTCGCAAACGTAAGTCACCGTCGAAGATGGGATTGGCGCAAATGGCAATTGAAATTCCATTTCGGTCTTTTTTGTTTCATGTTTATAATTCGAAAGCGCTCGCTTAAATCTGCCCCAAATATTTCGACCGGGATAAACCGGAAAATTTCGACTTTCCGGCAGTTCCCTTCCGGCGGAGCCGCCGCCCTCCTTTTCCCGCGGAAGTTAGCGAGGATCCGATCGGCAGCCTCGGACGCGAACCGGGAAGCGGCAGGTATCGCGGGGCGTCGCAACCGTCCAGGGTGAACGGCCGACCCTAAGAATTACGCAACAGCGACGTCGGGGATCCTGTGGGATCGACGGGGGCGTCGAAGCCGCCGAGCCGTCACCGCGGGATCCGCCCCGAGGACAGTTCTCCGTTTGCACCACAAATGAAGAAGCAAGGCCCCGGGACGGAATTCCGCGTTTTTCCGATTCCGAAATTAAGGAATCCACAGTGGACGGCAGCGCGTCGCGGGAATACGACATCGGCAACCTGCATCGTACGCATGAAAAAAAAAAAAAAAAAATTGGATTCCGGAAGTGGGAGAATGCGACAAATCCGCCCTCTTGCGGAAACGCAGAGGTCAGTGTTCCTCTCAGGCGAACGTTCGCCTTTCCGGAGGGAGGAAAAAAACAAAAAAAAAGAAGCTGCTGAATTCTCCTTTAAAGTACGTTCACGTGTGCGTATCCCCGGACGGCGTTCGGCGCACGGGGAGGATACCGAAACGGTCAGCAGACTCACGAAGCTGTTGGAGCGCGAAGAAAAGGAATTTCTCTTACGCTCCCTCGTTAAGTCGGGTAAGACAAGGAAAAGGTTCGGGAAATAATAATTTGGCTCCCGGCTTTAAATTCCGAAATCATCGAAAAAGGTTTCAAATATTTACTTATCCAAGAAGACGATCATGGAAAATTTAAAATTTTATCCCCTTAATTGCGCACGGAGAACAACCCGTATTTTTGCCCTTTCCCCGTTTTTTCAATCTTTTTCACTTCGTTTTATATTATCCGGGTTTTTGCCGAGAGAGCAAATTCCAACTCTTCATCTAAGATTTTACCAAGTTTCAAAAACGATTTTTTAATCGCCGGAGGATCGCGCGAAGGAAGCCCCGACAGAGACGCCCCGGGAATTTTTCATTGCAAATCCGAGGGCCCATCGCCGCTGCGGGCACCGCTTTCCTTTCTGCCGTCTCGCCGAACGCCAGACACCCGACGATCTGCGCGAGATGCGACGTAAAGCGTTCTGCTTGAATTTTATACATTTAAAAACGATTTGAGGAAAGCGGAGGAAAATTACAATTGGAAACGAAAAGTATAAATCGTCTATAATTTTGAAAAATACCATTGAGAGAAGCCAAAAAAAGAAAAATTTTCTTTGGAATAACTTTCTGACTATGCATTTTGCTAAAAGTAATTTTTTAAAGAAATTATTTATCCCCAGTGAACCGAAGTCATCCCAGGCAAATAGTGAATGTGGCAAATTTGAATCATCAATTATAAATTACGAATTAAACGCCGTTAAGGATCAAAAACACGACCGGACATTTTATATAAAAAGGTTCCCGGGTGGAAAGACTTCTATTGAAAGCGCTTCCTTGCGAATAATTATTCATTTCCATCATGCAATATCTTTTCTGCCTGAATGTAACCGGATTCATGCTTTTCTTCCTTTTTTTTTTTTTTTTTTTTTACCGCGGCGTTCGCTCTAAAGACAATCGTTAAATAAAAAGATTTCGTTTCAGTTCTCTGTGTCGCAGAATTATCCGAACGCCTCTGGCAGGCTAACGTTATGCCCGATACGCATTTCGGGCCGCCATTAAAAAAAATGAAAGACCTTTTCGAAAACCTCACGAAAATCTGTTTCCACGACTATGAAACATTCTTTTACGTTCTCTCCCCGTAATCTTGTCGCTGTTGCGGCGCTCGCTGCGCATTCTGATGCTCCGAAATACGTGCCCCGTCTTTTCGAATCAATTTCCCAATCAATGTTAAACGTCAAGTTTCCCAGTAAACAGTTTTTCCCCGCCCCCGGGAAATCCCCGATCCCCGGGAAGTACCTCAAAATGACTGACTTCCTGCAATCCACCAAATTTTACCCTTAAACGTCGGGTTTGGACCGCCACGGGAAGTGAAAAAACTTCACGGGCGACAGAAATTAAGGGTAGACCTCGCAGCGTTAGGGGTGCCGGACGAGTTCCGGAATATCCCATTCTCGTTCAGCTTTAATGCGGCATCCGACGCGCGAAACCTTCCGCCTTTCCCTAAGCGTCGATTCTTTTCCTTTTTTCTTTTTCAAAACCCCAAGATGAAGGGAGGACCGGGGTGAAAGTACCCTCGCTCCCGGGCGAAAGTCGCCGCAATCACTAACTGTGCCGCGATCCAGCTGTGTAAAATTGGTGGGATTCAGTGGAACGGAGATCCCGGATCGGAATTCCGCATGCAGTTTGGTGAGACGCCTGCAGGACAGCATGTGCCCCCACTTTGCAAGGTTTCCGTCGCCAGAATTCTGTTTGAAAAAGGAAAAATGGACCGGTTCCGCCACCACGTCAAATTTTTACGCGTCCCTCCGGTGGTATTACTGTCGGCGAGACTGCTCAAGCGACGATCGTTAAGTTTAAAAAAACAAGATGCCCGCAACGTATGGAATATACATATGCTATTCGTTAAGATTTTCATTAAGGGCAAGCAGAATAAGAGAATATGATTTCGTTGCTTTCAACTTCATTCTACGATAACATCTAACATTAATCGTGAGTGAACAGAACGAAAAAAAAAATCAGATCTTTCCATTAGCTTCTCAGCATAAAATGTATCAACAGAAATAAAAAAAATCCAAGTAAACCGAGCTGAATTTTATTTTATTTTAAATTCACTTCGTTTCTTTTAAAATTAATAACTTAAAAGCAGACGCACTTAAAAGCTTCGTTTTGCAAGCGGAAAAGTTTCCTTAGAACTATTCTACCGTTGGATGATATTAAATGATATCATCTGAAGTCTCTGTAAAAAAATTAAGTTTTTGAATACTGTTTTCGGAAAAAAAAAAAAACAAATTTATAACAAAAAAGAATTGGAAAAATTAAATATATGTACGTATGCCTCTGATATTACATACAGCAAAGTGCGCGAATGCTTATTCGACATTAATCTTTTTTTTTTTTTTTGTTATTGCCTTAAACTGTAATAGTATTAAATTCTGTTTGATGCTCTTAAATGGACGACCAAGAACCCACTTATAACTGTATGTTTGAACATCTAATTTCCAAAATAAGAATAAAATTTAAACGGAGGATGCTTCGCAGCAATTAGGTGTAAATTAAGAGGGTGACTACACCTAAAGCGACACATGAAAGTAAAAATTAAGCAAGGTTCTCTCAGATAAAAATTATATTTATCACATTATATTACATAAATAATGAAGTACATCGAGAATTACGCAAAAGTTCACTATTTGAGTATTAGGTTTAACATACAAAATGTTTCTTAAAAATTTTTATTATAAACAATTAAAAAAATGAGTTTCTTTTTAAAAAATTAATAATTTTAATATTATTCCGTCAAAGAGTGAAATAAATAGTTGAACACTGAAATTTTGTGAAATATGACGAAATACTGGAATTTATAACAAACTCAAAGTTAACCTTCCTTGTTCTTGCGCATCAATATTGCCTTTATGTCGTCGGCATCAAGGGTTTCGTACTTCATCAGAGCCTCCGATATCAACTTATGCTCGTGGATGTGATCCTGCAACACCTTTTTCGCCCTCTCGAAAGATTCATCAAGGAGGCGCTTAATTTCATCGTCCATAAGATTATTGGCGTTGGCGCCGACGGTGCTGTCGTCGGATGATCTCAAACCGACCTTATCTGACATTCCCCACTCCTTCACCATGTGCACGGCGATGGACGTCGCTTGTTTCAAGTCGTTGGTTGAGCCGGAAGTGATCTTCTCCTTCCCGAAAATCAGCTCCTCGGCCGCTCTTCCTCCCATCATCGTGTCCATGGAGGCCAGCAATTGGGACTTGGTCACATGGTAGCGCTCCTTCTCCGGCAGGTAAGCCGTGTGTCCCAGAGACGGGCCTCTGGGAATGATGGTGACTTTGTGCAGAGGTAAAGAGTCCTTTGTGTAGTATCCGACGATCGTGTGTCCGCCCTCGTGGCATGCCGTGATCATGTTCGTCTCCTCGTCCGGAATGCGATTTCTTCGCTCTGGCCCCATAAGCACTTTGTCCCTGGCGTCTTCCAAATAACGCATGGTGACGTGATCCGCTCCTTCGATCGCCGCCTTCAAAGCAGCCTGGTTCACCATGTTTTCCAGATCGGCTCCGGTGAATCCCGTCGTTCCCCTGGCCAGGTATTCAACGTCGACTCCGGCACTGAGTATCTTGCGCATGTAATATTCCAGTATCTGCTTCCTGCCCGTGTAGTCCGGTATGGGTACCATCACCTCCACGTCGAATCTTCCCGGACGCAAAAGCGCCTTGTCCAAATCGTCGCGTCGATTGGTCGCTCCCAGAACTATGATACCCTCGTTCTGGTGGAAACCGTCCATTTCCGACAGCAGTTGGTTTATGGTTTGGTTCGCATACGGATGCAACATGCTGTTCGTTCTCTTGGAACCTACGGAATCGATCTCGTCTATGAAAACGACGCACGGAGAATTTTCTTTTGCGGCTTTGAACAGATCTCGCACCCGCCTCGCACCCTGGCCCACCAGCACCTCGTCGAACTCGGACCCTGCGGCGTGGAAAAAAGGTACGCCGGCCTCTCCGGCAACGGCCCGAGCCAAAAGAGTCTTGCCGGTACCCGGAGGACCTACCAGGAGAACGCCTTTCGGCAGCTTACCTCCCAATATGGAGAACCTCTCTGGATTTTTCAAAAATGAGACGACCTCCTGCAGCTCCTGCTTTGCCTCGTCCACTCCCTTTACATCGTTGAATGTCACGCCAGATTTTTCGGGATTGATCTCTTGATATTTTCCCAACTGAACCTTAAAGGACGATCCATTAAAGACTACCAGGATCATTATTAGAAGTGTAATAACGGCGAGAACACTTAAAACTCTTGATACTAGTTTGACCAAGAAAGAGCGATTTTGTGGGGCCTGATTTTGACGCATTCCCAACAGGAATCCTTCTGCGAAGGCTATTTGCAGATTTTTCAGTTCTTCTGGGCTTAGATTGCTTTGAAAAATTGAATTTCTCTCCTCCTTAAGCGCTGCAATGTCTGACAGGTTGCTGAGCTGATTTTTTTTCCTGCTGAACCCGAATATTTTACTCAACCAAGTCAGGTATCCTCTCCTGCTCGATTCTTCCGCCATGGACTTTGTTGTTTTGAACGTTCGTATCTGACATCGGACTGCAGACGACGACCCGAGTCGAATGACGCCGTTAGCGAAGAAAACGGTTAAATCAAATGCGGGCAATTTGTACGGTTTTCCATAGTGCCTGTCATTTTCCTGGTGACGGACGAAGGAAAGATGATTTGTGTATCTTAAACTAAACGACTGCGAGACAGTCTGAAGGCTGCCAATCAAACCTAACACTCTGCGAGATGTTTTCCATCTTGGCAAAACACAAATTTCATCAACAATCGCCTTCTCGCCCGGTTTTTTCAACTGACCAACTACATTTCTGTGGCAAAATCCAAACCGTGTGTTCACCGTAGTTTTAGTTAGATGTAAAATCGCATGGTTCCCCTTCGGTTGGAGAACATTTCTGAACATCACCAAAATTTTTTTAAATTTTTGTTAATTTCCCGAAACGTCTTTCCTTCACATTTTTTACGCATTTTTTTTATTTTGTTTGTGTTTTGCACAAAAATTAATGCCAAGCCAAATATAAACAAAGTCGATTCATTTGTTTCAGCATTTTGAAGCGATTTTTGTCGCAGAAAGGACAGAAACATTTCCTTCCGATTTGCCGCACTTATTTCATCGAATCTTTTTTTTTTTTCCCCCGTGGCCCGAGAAATTTTCTCTCAAAAATGCATTTCGAAACGCGGTTTTGGAATGGGAATCGCTCCTGAAGCCTCGGCCCATCAATTTCTGTGTCCAGTTTTCATTTGCAAACTTTTCGTGCGGTGGATAAGGAGGAAACGAAAAGGGAACGCTTTCAGTTAGAAAAAAAAAAAAAAATCCACACCTTAGTATTAACCCAAAAATAACGCGCATACAAAAACCTGCATAAATTCTTTTCTTTTTTTCACATTTTATAAGCCACTGAAAATGCAGAAATTGAAAAGGCCAGCAACTTTTCGCGCAGTTTTTTTTTTTTTTTTTCAAAAAAAGAACGCCGAAGCACCGTGGGCAATATTGCGCCCATTAACCGAATTCAAGGAGAATTCAAATCGTAAAATGCTTTGGAAATGCAGCGAATTTTCATTTTCGGGTTATTTATGAGACCATCGAACCAAATCCCCAGGAACCATCCCAGCTGTAAAAATATAGGGCTATGCAAGAGCTACGAACTGGGGTTTCAGAAACGTCCGATTCTTACAATGGATTATTTTATGAAAAGAACTTTTGAAATTGGTTTTCATTCCGTTCGGTGCGGTAAGCAAAGGCTTCACGTCTTTTGTAGCTTCGAATTCAACTCTATCACGTAACGGACAGTCGTAGCTATCGAACGAGTCATAACTTAAACTATATAAATTCGATTGAATTCGAAGATCCCTCTTGAAAGCGGCATGTTAATGAAATTTCCTCGAGTATTGTGATAATTTACATGGAATGGAAACGTATGAGAAAAGGGATTACGTCTGAATAAGATATATATATATATATATGTATATATACAATGATGGTGCTTTAGGGACAGGAAAATTGCAGCTGTTTTTCAGAATAATTACTGAAATCGGGAAAATATGAAATTTTAAAGGAAAACATATAAGTGACTGTAAAAAGAAGTTGAGTTTTGTAAACATTCAAAAACAATTATACAATTAATAACAAGTTAAATTATTCCACAACTCAATGCCCTCATTAAGTTGCCTTTGTATTTAACGGTTAAAAATTTCTTTTTTTTTTTTTCACTTTTAATTTTCAAAAAAAAAAAATGAAGCCTTAACATTTTAGGTTTTTGAGATTCGTTCAGCAAAAAAAAAAAAAAAAATAACTACATTTCCCTTAATTAATTGTATTTAAGATACTGGAAAATTACAATCATTATTATCAATTAGTTTCAAGACTCTGCAGAAAATTTTCGCGGTGTTAAAGAACGAATCATAATATTTCTCTCCTTTCGTCGACATTTTTGAAGATTCATTTACGAAAATAATTCAAAAAGCACATCGACAAAACATAAAAGAATAATAAGCGCGAGACTTAAAAAACATATTTTACTGGACTGCACCTCTTTTCGTGGGTTCTGTCGGCAGGATCCTAAGTTTCCAATCTGATGGGGGCCCCGGCTAATGTTCCCGAGCATGCTCTCGCAGAACGGTTTTGGCTCTCTCACAGGATTTGCTGGAGGATTCTCTTAATTTCTGCTCATCTTTTGCCCAGTGTCAGCGGTGGTGATGAATGAGTTTTAACTTCCTCTTAAAGTTCTCGAACCGACCTTTATCTGACATTTCCCGCTCCTTCAGCATGTGCACACGGCGGTGGACGTCGCTTGTTTCAAGTCGTCAAGTTGAGCCGGAAGTGATCTTCTCCTTCCCGAAAATCAACTCCTCGGCCGCTCTTCCTCCCATCGTCGTGTCCATGGAGTCCGGCAATTGGGACTCGGTCACATGGTGGCGCTCCTTCTCCGGCAGGCAAGCCGTGCGTAATGATGGTGACTTCGTGCAGAGGTAAAGAGTCCTTTCTGTACATCGTGCGTCCGCTCCCGTGGCATGCCGCGATCGTGTTCGTCTCCTCGTAACCAATGCTCTGGCCCCATAAGCACTTTGTCCCTGGCGTTTGGTATCGGTACCATTACTTCCACCGTCGAATCTTCCCCGACGCAAAAGCGCCCTGCTTTGCCTCATCTACTTCCCTTATATCGTTGAATGTGTTGCGAATCTGAACCGGATTAATTTCGATCTGTCTTGTCGGTTTGATTTTAAATGATGATCCACTGTTAACAGATACAAAAGGTAAAAGCAGGCCAGTGAAAAATGCAACCTTGATGAGAACCTGATTCATTCTTATCCACTTCATTATTGATGGTTGTAAGGACTGCCCTCAGTTTCCCATGTAGCCTTCTAAAAGAGCTATTTTTATTTTCTCCGTATCTTCACGTAACAAAGCATCATTATTTAAGGATTTGATTATCATTAATTCTTCTGCCTTCTTGTTTGTGCATTTCTTCCCTATTTTAAATGTCATTATCGAAAGAATCCAAGCCCTAAACCCACCTTTATTTGATTTTCCTGCCTCTCTGATTGCTTTTCTGTTTTGAACGTTCGAACTTGGCGTTTTTCGTGTTGACGGGGAATGCTTAATTTCTTTAACGGTAGTGAACTAAACAGTACAGAGGCACCAGTGAGACACCAGATATTCCTGGCATTCACTTTTCTTAAAAAGGGTGTAACAATCATATCTTATTATCCATTTATTTCCGAAGTAATTGCTGACATATTTATAGATTTATTTCAAAGCTTCGAGATTCACGTGATTTTATATTATCCGAGGTAACATCAACTTTTTGTCATCGAATTCTCTATTCCTCTGTTATCTATTTTCATTGGTACTGCATGATGTAAGCCACTGCAATATAAACATTTTAGCATTGGAACCGATTTTCAGGGCTTAACAATCCGAAAAAGCACAAATAATTGTAACATATTCGGAAGATTTTTCTACACCTCGACCTAGAACATATTAAAAAATATTTTTGTGTTTCTTGAAACCTTCATTAAATTATGTAAAACATTTAATAATTCAAGTAGTGCATAAATAAAGAAAATGTCATTTGTTTTTTTTTTTGGCAATTTAAAAACTTATTTCGGCGACAAGTTTTTTTCATGTTCGTCGACAAACAAATTTTTCATGATTTCATGAAAAATTTTACTCGACAACATTAACAAAGATTTAATTTTTATGTAAATAAAATATGAACAATGTCAACATCAAACCATTTGTAATAATAAAAATTAACGAATCAATTATAGTGCATGTATTAAAACGAAATCAAAATTAGTAAATTTTCGTTGAAAAAAAAATTAATTATTCATTATATGATATATATAATTTAATATTAGTATTTATTAGTATTTTATATTAGATATATACGTTAGTATATATCCATCAATTAAAAATGATTATCTATAATTTATATTTTATTTTACAATTATTTTAGAGAGGCATAAATGGAACTTCACCATTTTCGTTGTATTCTGCAAATCGAAACTTATATTTGAAGATGAGAAATTTCTGTTAGCGACATATTTATGCAAAATTATCTACATGAAGTTATTCATACACAGTTAATTTTCCTTTTCGTGATATACGAATTAATGAACTTCGGGGATTTAATATGATTTGTGGGTATATAACAATTTTTATTTTTGCCAACTGTTAAGGATTCTAATAAAATTTTGAAGCATTGATGAATGCTACATGCTACATTCAGGAATTGAAATTTTTTCGTAGGAAAATGTTTGTAAATTCAATAAAGTATCGTCATACCTCTGCGACGTATGTAAATTAAGAATTTGTCACTTTTTTATTTACATACAACATTACAACATTTACATGCAACAACATTGTGTCGTCCTTACAACAGGTAATAACCCATGAATAATTACACAGTAATTACGCAGTATAATGGTACATTCTATGATAAATTAAAGGAATCCTTTTGACAAACTGAAAATTACTATAATTTATAGTAATAGAAAAAAGCAATGTTTTGATGTTCAATTCACAAAGCAGAAGCAGCTAGAAATGGAATAAAGAAAATATATGAAAATTAATCAATTTATAAAAAAATTTTTTGAAACAAGAAAAACAATTTAAATTCTTATTTAAAAAACTATGGAAATAAAATTTTTCAATTTATCTTCAAATAAGAATTTTTCTACTTAGCGATTTTCCTTTTTTTCGTTATTTTCCAAACAGGACCTCAAAAAAATTTAAAAGTCTACCTAATTATACGCTGATATAATAAATTCATTGCTTTTCAGTTAAAATTGTCAAACATGACGAATTTGTATCGATTTTATTGCATTTCTTATGATATAACACAAACTAAATGTTCTATTTTTATAGCAATACTTTCATAATCTTAAACCAAAATTGTATTTTAAGTGAATGTAAAATAATTTTAAAAAAAATTTATAATATTTAAACTTAGTCCTTATATTTTATAATGAATAAAAAATAAATAATTTGGAAAGAATATTAATTTTAGAAAACAAAATCTTTGAACAAAAGAAAAATTTGGAAATATAAATTTCCTAAATAAAACTAAGTAAAAGCATTAAGTTTTTGGCATATTTTTATATAGAAGCATGTAACATCACTTGTAACCTAAACGTAGAAATATCAGAAAAATTTCTTAAACCATTCGCTTAATAAATTAGTACCGAAGCAAACTAAATTTGTATCAATCTTAATAGTTTTAATTTACCATTTTATATCGATTTAATAGACCAAATTGTATAATATTGTTTAAAAATTAACTTTTGTATAGATATATTTTGTCTAGAATTATTTTTATGTAAAATATTTTAAATAATCACATAATTGTAATTTTCTATTATTTTACGTCACAAAACATGGTTTAACTTTCAAATTTATTTCTTCAGATATGAATTTTTAATTTTTTTATTTGAAAATATATATTATATTGTTATAATTCTTGCCTAGAATCTTATCTTATCTAGAATGATAAGTCCCCTATTTTTTCAATTTTGACTAACGGTTATTGCCAGTTAGACCAAATGGAGTCTGCTATCAGCTCACCGGTTTAGTAATTTTCAGACTACGTCCAAGTTTAGATGATTACTGGTTTTCAAACTCAAATGTACACATTTCAGATTCAATGTTTAAATGTGTAGTAGCTTAATATGTTAAATGTAGGTGTGTTTTGTTTTTGTTGCAACTGCGATAGGTATGATTCTGTCTTAAATTGCTACGGCAAATCTTTCTGTTTTGGGGTCGTGGTTCGATCTTTTACTAATTACTTATTAGAGTATTCTTTAATTTGTGTATTCTTGGCGTAATAAATTGCGATATTTCCTGTGCATTGCTTTCTCTGACCAACTGGCAAAATTCTTCATGTTTTCTGTGCTACATTTTTTTATGGGCTTAAATTTAACGGTATGACTGTTGCTACGAGGAGCTTACTATTTCCTCTATTATGAAAGCATGTTCTTTGGTTATGTTTTTGTGCTCCAATGGGATCTGTTATGTTGATTAAACTCATCCTTTTAACACTGAGAAAAAGCACTGTTTTGGCTGGGGAAACCTGAGTTTTGTGAGCATCATTCGATTCGACCTGATCTGATGATGACAAAAAGTAAGTCTGAAGAGCAGTTATTAATGTGTTTATTTCTCTAAAGATATTTTTAGCATGAAGCTTAGTTTTTAGTATGATCGCTAGTTTCTTCTTGTATTTTTCCGTTATTTGTATTTTAACTTATATGTGTTTAATTTTGGTTTATTAATGCAATTCAAAATATTCGTATATAATAATCCATTCACAGGATGTGTTGTTTCCATTAAAGGCATCATTATCAGAAGCTTGATTACTTCTGTCAATGATACGTCTTCTGATATAATTTATCACTGTAATTTTATTCTTCAGTTTTTATTCAAGACCGTTTTTATTGCGTCCCCATATCAAACTTTGGTAAAAGTTTTTGTTTTTTATGAAGCCCACGGTTGGCAGTATTTTTATTTCCAATTGTTCCAATATTTTGAGGAGCATATAATAGTTAGTCGTTGCGCCAAAATAGATTGTTCTGTTGTTTTCTCAGATGCAATTCTTTGTACCTTCATAGTATGTTGTTATACACCAACATAGTTTCTGCTTCAGGTGTCCAGATGTTTTATGAGGCATGTATTTTTTTTTCTAGTATGTGCGGTCCTATTTTGTGTAAGATATTTCCTTTCAAAAACGGTGTTTTTCTCCTTTCTTCTTGCATGTTCTTGTGTTTTCATTTTGAGCTTTCTTTCCCAGAATAGTTTTGTTGTGTTTTGCTTGAAGTCTTTGTTAGTTCTTGTTTGTTTAGCTTCATTTTTTTACAGGCTGTATGTGTGGGAGTGCATTTATACTAAATCTGTTTCTTCTGTGACCACTGATGGAATCTTATTTGTTTTGCACTGTTTACTTGAATTAGTCGTTTATATTTGTTTTGCGGATATGAGGTCGCTGGTGCAGGTTCAATATACTTTCAATATGGATATGTTTATTCAGTTACAGTGTAGTTTCTACGTTTATTTCTGTTTCAGTCTTTTCTGAGTAGCGTACTGCATGTAACACCACTATATAGTGGTATTTTCTTCACAATCCGGAGACTCTACTTAACTATCTTGTTTTTTTCTTATATATGTTATTGCATGTGTAATAAATTCTGATTTTTTTTTTTGCTCATTTTTATTTTGAGTGATGTGCAATTTGTTTTAGGATATGAAGTCAGAATGGATTAATGTTTAACATTTAATGTTAAATTAATAGCTTTTTAACAAAATTAATATCAGGTAATATCAAATCATTTATTTTTGTACGTATTAATTATAATGATAAGAATTTTCAAACCTAAACACAAAATTACTGTTAATAATAATTTTTTCATTTTATTTTAGATTATAAAAAAATAAAAATTCTTCTTAATTAGGAAAAAATAACTTTTTTAATTCTTTACTTCTAAAATATATATTTTCTGAGAAGCTAACTTTTAATGAATGTTCATTTTCTCATATTTTGAGAATGTGTAATATGAACTGAAAGTATTTTACTTGTTTAGAATGTAAAAGTTTGGTGTTTTCCTATTTTCATAAGCCTCCTATCCAATTATATGCTTGACGTTTAAATGGATTGCAACATCAAATATTTTTAAAATAATGAATAAAAAGAAGTTGAATATATCGTTTTTAATAAAAATCATTTTAATCACATCACTGATTTTGAATCTGATGAAGAATCGTGGAAGAAATCCGATATAAGATCATTAAAATAGATCTTTTTAACTATTGAAATTGGTATTAAATATAGTTAAACATTGGGTATTGGTTAAAATAAATATTTAAAAATACTCTGAGTTTAGTTTAATGTTTTAATACATTTTAAGAAAACACTCTTACTAAAGCATGAACGTTAAATTTGACACCGAGTGTTTTTTTCACATGCTGGAGGTATTCATTTGCATATAAGAATACATCAACCCTTTAGATCTCAAAGAAAGGGTTTTTATTCATTAGAATCTTTCACCAAAAGTTTTATGAACTCGCAGCAAATAAATGAGAATTTGACGCTTAAATCTAAGCTTCTAAATACAGCTGGTGCTTCGTAAAATCAGAGATACAAAGAGCTGCATTTTGTTCTATAGCAGATGACCTGGGAAAAAGAAAGTTTTCCGTGAAAAGTCACAGGGGAAAATTGGAAATGGATAAACAACTAAAGGAAAATTAGACAGAGATTAATGAATTGGTCGATACGTCAAGTCTGAATTTCGAATTTCCTCTAAAATTTTCTGGTGCTAGAATTATTCATTTTCCATACACGTCATCTGCTATATGCGTAATACGCAGACACATACTTAGAAAAGAGTATTTGCTGAATGAATTTGGCTAAATGAGAAATATCCTTCCTAAAAATCTACCCAACTTTCCACCATTTAGAAAGGAAAAAACAATACCCAATCTAATGGTTTGCATTCTTTGCTTGGGCGTATTAAAAAATTAAACATTAAAATTTAATTTTGTTTCGATAAACGATGATAATTTTTTCCACGGGAATATCAACTAACTTCACCAAATATATGACAAAGAATATCAAGAGATTGAACACGTGGCTTAAAAATTATCGGTTCAGATTTAAAGAAATAAAAGTAAGCGGGTATAACATCAATAAATCCACGGCTTATTCTCTTAACGAAGCGATCGTTCGAAGATGAGTCAAAATTGAATTTAAAAAAAAAAATTTCCAAACTTTCATTGTGGGAGAGGGAAATTCCGGCAAAAATCTATAAAACAAACAAGAAGCAAACGGAATAAGCCATAATTCATAATAATACCACTGAAAGTGACAACCCATTCAGCTTTATCACTGCTTTCCACTGTTTATAATGTTTGGTAGCCCCGAATTCAAATGTTTTCAACTGTTAAATGTTTCCTAAATGTCTTGAATGACTACATCACAGCTCATGAACTTTTCACGATTTTTTTCGTTAAAAAGCAGTAAATTTTTGGGGAATTAGTTGTCGGTCGAAATTTGCCTGCGGTCCGAAGCTGCCGGTCGATAACCGTCAGAGTGAGTACCATTTTCTCCACTTCCACCCCCCATTTCACTCCTTTTCTTTCGAAAAGGAAAACTTTCCGAAAACTTGAGGGGCCAAACCCAAAAAAACCCTTATGAAAGCGCTTTGTTTTCACATCCCCGCCGCTCCATTAAAAATCCAACTCCGAACTCTGGCAAACAAAAATTGCACGGATCTCTGTGGTGCTTTCCGGGGACATATTAAGAAGCTACAGTACCCGGCAGCTCAGACTTACAGAAAACTTTTCGGTCCATAATGCGTGGAGCTCGATAGTAAGAAAGCCACAACATCGTTTCGAGGTTTGGGTCAAGCATTTCGAAATTTTCGCCGCCAAGGAAGCCTCCTGCACTCAGCTAAATTCGCTTCTGCGTTCCCGCAAAAAAATCTCAGGAATTTAATAATATAAAGAAAAAGGGTTAAAAAAACTCCAAGCAAGGAAGATTTTAAATTTTCGTATTTAGTATTCCGTATACGATTTTTCTAAAGGTTCGAGAACAATCTCAATGACTTAAATCTAACTGTCGCGGAAATGCGGACTATTTAAATTTTCAAAATCTTTTCTCTAACTTCTAATTTCGAATCCAGAGTTATGTTTACAAATGCTGAAAATGGAAAGGGTATTAAAAATTTACTTTTAAGAACTTATTCCCAAGTATTTAATTTCTTAGTCTGTCGCAGAATACATTCCATTTACACTTTTGTTTCCTCTCTCTCTTTCAGTATTTCAAGCCATGTAAACGGCTGTTTTTAAAATTTTTTTGAATTAAAAAACAAAAAAAGTAAAATAACATTTTGAACAATATTTTGAATCAATATTTATAATGAAATATTGTAAAACGGACGCTTGTTCGTATTTTCGTTTAGTACTTCAAAGATTACTACATTAAGATTGAAAAATCTATTAAATCAAAGAGAAAAGAAAATAATGGAAAGATGATTTAACACCAGATCTCAACATTAAAGAATGTAGAGTGATGCATTCTGCTTTTTTTCTCCGCTTTCAAAAAAAAAATCAAATTGAAATCAAAGCGCAACAAAAGTTACAAACCAAAGATTATCCACAGATAGGACTTAACCCACTGATGTTTTATCCCTCCTTAAAGCAAAAATCAAAAATCTTTTGCTGGTTTCAACAGTCTGAGATCCACTCATTTCTGGCCGAACAAAATAGATTTAAGGATCTTATAATACGAAAAAATAGCCTTAAAAAAATTTCTAAAAGCTTTATCTTTTCCTACTGATTTTCTTTTTAATCTACTGAAATTGTGAACGAAATAGAAGGATTAATTCTGAACTCAAAAATATAATACATGAAGATTCTCTGTGAAAAATTCCAAATTAATAAAAAAAGCCCTTAGAAACGGGAAAACCTCGGTTTGAGATGAAAATTGAACTTTATTGTAAAGTAAATTGTAAAGAAGTCAAAAAATTAATTCAATAAAAAAAAAGAAGGAGAGAGATGGATGGATTGAATTAGAGAGAAAAGCAGAATTTCAAAGAAGTTTGAGGAGAAAAAAGTAGCATTAAGCTCAAAAGGTCTCCTTATATAATACATAGTGATATCAGAATTTTATCTGATGGATAGTTTTGGCAAAGCCTGAAAATTAAAAATTAAATTGCAGTTGATCGACAATGAATATTTACATGTTTAAAATGAAAATTTATTAATTGATTTTATTTGAAATTTTTAATAAATGACTAACAGTATATCCAACATTTGATTTTTTTTTTTTTTGTTTTTTGTATAACATGGTTTCAGACAGAAAATGACTCTTGAATTCATGCGAGACTTAATATCCTTTCGGAAGACAAATTTTAATCACTTTTTCGGTATTATTTTCAATTTTTATACTAATAAAATGCCAATTACAAAACTGACTGTGTCGACATATGTGACAAAGATTCGGAGTTCGAGCGCAAAATTTTGTTGGAAAAGAAGCTTTGAAAGGCGAAGAGCAAATAACCAGATAATGGAAAACTTTTCCTTCATTTAACATTTTGGGGAGAAGGAAGAAATTTAATAAAAGCCATTAATTTGATACACACGAAGTTCAAAATCATGTAACGAATTGCAACCCAAATCAATGAATTGTTTAGTAAAAACACAGTTTTTTTTTTTTTTTTTTTTTTTTTTTTTTTTGGTGTCTAAACACATTGTATTTCCTTTCATTAAAAAGTTTTAGCGACAGCAACATTATCTCGTCTGCACAAAGAAAGAGAGAAGGGAATTTTTTGGTAATTAAGAAATATCCCGCGCAACTGAATTAGGCCTTCTGGATGTTTTAAAGGTAAGGGAATCTTTTACTCCTCAGCGAAAAAACTGCCACAATCAAAAAGCTCCTCCAAGGCATTGAACCAAAAATGCTTTATTAAATTTTCGGTTCGCAAGTTCTGTCAACAACAGAATAAAGAAAAATGCTTTTTTCCTTACACGTCTTTTTAAACTCCTCCGGAAAAATTAAAAACTATGGAAAAGGGTCAGTGAAGGAAGGCCTCTGAGAAGGTCCCCGGATTCAAAGCTCCAATAAATATTTCCAGGATCAAATATTTGACATTGGCCAACACATGAGCTCGCATGGTAATGGCGAACTTTTCCTGACAAACCCCGCAATGAGGAGTACATCGAGTCAAAAATTTATTTCAGTTCAAGATGCAACATCATTTTTTTTTTTTTTATTTTTATTTTAAAAGTAATATAAGAAATACATTCTTCCAGTTTGAAAGATGGTTCTACTTAGAAAACAGAAGTATTAATGCGACTTCACTTTGACAAAGTGCATTAAAGATTGTTTTCTATTATTAGCCCATTTTTCCTATCAATAAATCGACAATTATGAAATTTAGGCGTCGCCGATGATAAAGCAATCATTGTCTTCAAAACATGATACATTTGGTGTTTGCTTCGCAATAATTAAATTAAAACATCCCCAACAAAAACCATACAGCTTGATCCATACCAACCAATTACAACAATCCAGAATTTTGAATTGAGAAATTTATCTTTGTACATTTCATCGGATTCTTTTTGTTGCCATCACAAATGATTTGAATTGGAGAGGAAACATTTATATTTAACCTCAAACATAATTTTTAAGTCTTTTTTTTTTTTTTAAATTGTAAATCTTCTCCTTGCCACATGCGCCACTGACACCTTCATAAAATGCAGTTTTAATAATGGCATTGTTTCCGCTTCATTTTCTTATATTTCATTTGCCTCTGAAAGAATCCGAAATATAATATGAACATTCACACTGCGAAAACGATTTAGACATATAACTGGATTTCAGCCAGCTTTTCCATGGTAGCTGTTTTCACTGGCTGGATCTACGACTATATTTTCAACATAAATAGGACTATTAAACGTGTAAATTCCGCAAAAGATCAAAATTGAAGAATTTGCCATTGAGAGTCTTAACGGCATTTCTTAATACAAAAAATGTTAAAGAATTTAATAATCGACATGCAAATTAAATTTTCTACTCTTTTAATCCTTTTTTTATTTTTTTTTTCTCCTTTTCAGAACTGCTAAAATCAAAAACTTCAAACATCGAATTACAAACTGAGATCCCAAATCGCGTCTTGTTAATTTGCCGACAGCGAACCGCTGAGCAGGATTCTGCCTAAGCAGAGAGAATTTTTAGAGCTTATTCCCTTTCACTCCTTTTTTCAATTCAGCATCTTAGCTTTTTTTTTTTTTTTAATTCATGTTCAAAAATTAGATTTTAGCAGCATCTTTGTACAAACGAATAATCAATTTTGCCAAAAACTTGCTAAACATTCTCATGGTTATGCGGCTTTTGACAGATGCTTAAAACTTTTCAAGAATGAACTCCTAATTTAAATTATAATTTTGGCTTTACCCGCAGAGAAATTAAACCCCTTTTTTCGTTTAGTTTTATGACAAAAATGAAAAAATAATTAAAAATATCTCTAGGGAAAATAGTAAACTGGCCGCGGATGTAATCCGTAGAGGGAAAAAATTAAATTACAGATCTAGCAACATTGCAATGTTAAATTTGCAAGCGTTGTAAATATATAATCCTAAAAGAGTACGATAAAGTAACAACACTTAAATCGAACATGTTGTTTATGATCGTATAATTGTTTTGCTATTTTTGATTACTTAGACTTGAATTTTTGAAATTACAGAAGGGCACTTATAATGCATGCCTTTTCATTTCTAACCATCTTTATAATTACAGTACATTACAGGTTTCAAGGACAGGTCAGGGCTTACGAAAATCCAGTCGATAAATACGTAACTCAGGACTGCCACATTCACAAAGGTATCTCTAAAAACAGCAAAAGATAGTAAAATATCTAAATTTTAATTATTTGGCTATCAACTGATATTTAACTTTAATTCTAAGCAAATAATTTCTTCATGTCGAAAACGCTAATGATTATAAATGCGTTATTTAAAAGTAACTATGTCTGTGGTACATTAAAATTAATTGCTTCATATGCCTTTATGCATTAACAAATTCATGCACAAAGGCGTATTTGGTTTATGCCTTTGCATAAAATTAATTGTTGATTGCATTTTTTACATATCTAAGTTTCCTGTGCATTTTCTTATAATTTGTACTGATTTTAATAATCATAATAAATATATATATATATCATAACATAACAATCATAATTTGCTCAGTGCTATGCCATTATACTAATGAAAAATTTATGCTAATAGCATAAATTAATGATTGTTAAATGTAAGATTTTAAAATGTTTCTAATTCAATTTAAAATGTAATGCTATTTATCTCTGTTCTTTATTCTATACCCATTTTACTATAAGCAATTTATCTGCTCTGAATAAAACAATATAAATATAGCTCACTGTAATTTGTTATTAATGAATGATATAAAATAAAATACAGTTTTTGTTTTATTTAAATTCATTAACATTGTCATTGTTTTTTATGTCCTACGTTTTTATGCAATGTATAATTGCTTAAAAAATAAATAAATAAAGTAGAAACTTTACTCCAGTGCATATTTTGCAACTTTCATTTTTTAAGTTGTAATAAATCTGTTAAAGAAGTTTAATTATCTGCATTAAATATATAAATGTAGGTACAGGTTTATAACAAACTTTGTTATTATTGTTATTATTATTATTATTTCTACTTATCATATGAATTTTTAACAAAAATACCTATTGGTACATTTTTATTGTTTCTCAAAGTTCCAAGCTATTTCTGCAGTCAGGAATCAGATTGGAATTTTTGAAAAACATACATTGGTGCCTTGCAAAAGATTCAAGAATCATTTCTCCCATACTTTTATTTTTAAAAAGTTTCTTTCAGATTATATTAAAATTTAAAGCAATTATCCTTATTAATCTAATTTAATATATGTAGCACAATTTTTTCAAAATGATGAATTATGTCTTTTTCAAGCAGAAATGGCTTGAAATTATTTCATAAATTAATGTTTATCTAATTTTCATAATTTTGTAAAAAAAAAAAAAGAAATGATGTCAGAATAATTTTCTGCTGATTACATTATTGTGCTCAACTATCTCCAAATATTAACTTCTGACAAATTAATTAAAACTTAAAAAGAATAAAAATAAATAAAGTAATTCACCGAGTTTAATTAAATTGGAAATAATATAATGTGTAGGATGACGTAATATGATACTGAATTTGGCAAATTAAAATCTAAAAATTTCCTCTAAAAAAAATTATAATTCTAATTCTAAAATGTTAAGGGGCAAAGGGGATAAAAAAATATTACTATTTAGAAGTTATTTTAAATTGCAATATCATATTAAAACATAAATTAGTGACTCACAAACAGAGATGCTCTGAGAAAATTTATTAGAAAACACTGGCTTCAAAACTACTTTCAGTATAATTTTTGAGATTTTCTATTATTATTTAATATTCAAATTAAATGTGAAAATAACTCTAAATGGTAAATAGTATGTTTTTTTTAAATATGTTATCGTTAAAAAGATTTAATTTCATTGATTTTTTAAGCAATACATTCAAACTCGCTTCCATAATTTCTTGGTGGAGGGAAAAAAATGTCGAAGAATTTTGTCGCACATAACGTTTTACGACAAGTCGCGATTTCATAAAATCTTTTTTCCGGTTTCTTAACCCTCGCTCTCATTTGTATATGGTGATTGCAACGATTCTAGTAATATTCAGTTTTTTTTTTAAAGCCATGGCGGGCTCAGAAGAACGCACTTTCATCATGATCAAACCGGACGGAGTTCAAAGGGGTTTGGTGGGAAAAATAATCCAAAGATTCGAAGATAAAGGATTTAAATTAGTAGGTATAAAGTATGTCTCGGCTTCTAAGCAGTTGCTCCAGAAGCATTACGCAGATTTGGCCACGAAGCCATTTTTTCACGACCTTGTGGAATACATGTCGTCGGGGCCGGTTGTTCCCATGGTTTGGGAAGGATTAAACGTCGTGAAAACTGGAAGAGTCATGCTAGGAGCAACCGATCCTAAGGATTCCGCACCGGGAACGATACGAGGTGATATGTGCATCCAAGTCGGCAGAAACGTAATTCATGGCTCGGATTCGGTAGAATCAGCTAAGAAGGAAATTAATTTGTGGTTTAACCAAGAAGAATTACTTTCTTGGAAACGATCCACGGATCCCTGGATTTATGAAGGTTAATTCTTTATTTATATTTGAGGCATTCCATAAATTCAGTTTTTTTACAATATGGAAAGTCATTTTGAAGTAAATAATTTGCCTGCAGTAAATAAATCCTTTTTTTTATATAAAATAGTGTTACTTGCGAACAATTATGCCAAATCAATTTTTCAGTATGTAAAAATGTAATAATGTTTCTGTTAGACAATTACAAATAATAAAAAAAAGAGGATTTTTAATTTGTATTATGTGTTTTTATTACATTTCAATTCTTATTCATTTTGTAAATAATGTGATGTTCAGAAAAAAATATTTAATAAAATTCCATAAGGAATTAATACTAATTATCATGTAAAAGATGAAGGAGATTCATATGAAGCTTTTAGGGTAGATGTTCATGGTCTGATGTGATTGCATGCATGAAATGATTTTTCAAATGTCACAATCTTAAACGATCTGCAGTACTAAATAACGTCTATTAAATCAGGATTATCAGCTTTTTTTCTTGGGGTATGATGATTATGTACAATGAACCTGCAATTGTTAGTGCTTTACTTTAATCAAATAAGATCACATTGATTTGATCCAACGTCCATCATGAAAATTCAATTTTTAGTTTTCGTTAAAATTAATATGATTTTCAAGCTTGAAATAAAGCTCGTTTCCTCGTACAAACCAGAAAGAGAATTCCACTGAAGATCGAAGACAGAATGGACAAAAGCAGCAGCGAAAGGCGACAACCTTACGTCTAATGACCGAAAAGGAAGGACATTTTAGTTCGACTTGTCTGCGGAAGTCTCGATTTTTGCTGCCGCCCCGAATTAAAAAGGTTGCTGCGGGTTTAAATTACATTTTTTTTAGTTCCAACTTAGATGCACTCCCAAGTAACGCTTTTTCGTTTGTAATTCCTTGAAGGCACGCGAAAGTTTTATCTCTCCCAATTTCGATTATTTTTTTTTTAAAATCGCTAATGTTCTTCCATCGGTTGGAAAAATCGGAAATCGCCTCTGACAACTTAGGAACGAGCAGAAAAGAGGCAGGAAATTATGAAATAATAATCAGATCTTCATCGTTCTTAATGGGTCTAGCCGTTCGTACCGGTGGCTGAGTTTCAAATCTCTTGTTAAGAATTAACAAAACTGAAAATTAACGGGGAAAGTTTTTAAATTGGGTAAGATCTTAAGATCTAAAGATTCAAAGGAAAAAAAAAAAGAAAAACAAAACTGCTTTATCCAAGAACTTTTTCTCCAGCATTAATTTGCATCAAAAATGGGAGTTTTTAGGTAAAACACCAAATTATGCAGCGAGTTAAACGGATTATTCTTCAAAATCGCTGGGCATCCATTTTTACCGATAATAATTTTGGAATTAGAGTTTTCAATTCTGATGATAAATGACAAAACAAATCAATTGCAATCAGTCAATATTCTTCCATTTTATTTAGAATCAATAAAAGTAGAAATATCATTGCGTCATGAAGGCATTTAAAATTTTTGAAGAGTTAAGAAAAAAACTTACAATAAACATTTACGAACTGAAAATCTAACAAAATATCATAAAAATGAATAGGTAACATAAAAGACACATAATAGAATATCTATAGGACAAGAAAATAATTTTTTCCAATTATAGTCATGATTACAATAACATTTACACTAAATTTTGAAGATAATTTCGTTTTTCACAAATAAAAAAAGTGCTATCCTATCAAAGCATCTCTTTTTAATTTGTAACTAAAAATTTAAATTTCTAAATAAAGAATTTCGCTTCGTGCTTTGCCATTAATTTTAATAAAATATTTTCAAAAAGCTAGAAAAAGCCGCATCTTAAAAAAAATTTCTTGATATCTGGTTGTAAAAAAATATTTGTAACAAAAAAAAATTGAAGAAACAAATCATAAAAAGAAATATTAACTTAAATGTTTTTTTTTAATTTTAGTTGATAAAATTTAATATTTTAAACTGATTTTCACAAACTTGAAAATCAAGACTTTTTATGAATTTTTCGATAGAAATATTAACTCTTAAAAATCAATTGAAATTTCTCATTAGAAAAAAAAATTACTTTTGTTACTGAAATAATTTCTCTAATATGCGAAGTATTATGACTGCTGGTTTAAATTTACGTGAGACAAAAATTACTTTGGTTTCGACATATTATCAGATTAATAAAAAAAAGAAATTAAAAGAATGAGAATCTTTATAGCATTATTTATTAACCCAGAATATTGAGCAAATGAAACTAACTCATTATGTTATGGTAAAAAAAAAAAACAAATTTTCTTTAATATACTGCTTCATAAAAACCGTTCTTTAAAACTAAGGCAATTAGCCATTTATTTCACGATTTCTAGTCAATCATATCCTTCGAATAATCGATCATTTGTTAATTTTATTTTTGCGATCAATCTAATAAAAATTAGGAAGCCGAGTCATTTTCAATATGTCTGCATAGCATGTTAAATAAAGAGTTCTTAATGCTAATTTTATCTTCACCTTAAGTCACTCATCAACTGACGCGGAAATCCAAAGAATTTCATATCTCTTAAATTAAAAACCAAGTTTTTAAATAAATGATTGTAAAGAATAATCTGTACTAAATAATAATACAGCATTATTAACTAAGTTATTAAAAACAATGATTTAAAATAAATTTTTATTTTGATAAGAAACTACTTAAAAATAATGAATTATTATTTTACAAATATAAGTTACATTAGGTCAATTTTCAGTATCAGAAAAATATTTTAAAAATACATTTCTAGGAACATTCAAAAAAAAATTTAAATTCAGATTGGATAGTGTTCGAATAATGGAATACTGTTGTAAGAATAAAAATAAAAAGAATTAAACTCAGGCAAAAATGTTATATATTTTTCACAATTATAATTATTTGAGGGATAGGTAACACTCCAAAATCAGTGTCCAAATAAAATATAATGCATTGAAATTTGATTTCTACCTCCAAAATATGTCACTAATAAGAAAATTATAAAAAAAATTTTTGATAATCTGTTTGAAAAAGTTAAAAATACGACGTACATTTAAATTCACTCAGAATTTATGGTTACATAAGTAGGCTAGTTATGTAAAATTTATTTTTTACCAGTCAGTTGTCCTTAATTTATGTAAACTCTATTAAATTGAATTTTTGAGCAAAGCTGTTACTTTGAAATGAAATAAAATTTGATTAAATATCAATTACAAATTTCCTAGGAATCTATTCACAGTCTGATCAAATTATTTTACAACTCCTAACTCGCTAAAAATAACTTATCTTATTAATAGGGGAAAATTTAAAACTAATAACCTCAACGCTAAACTTACTATATTACATAATATGCCAAAAAATACTTATGAAAATGTATTTTCATCATTAAAGTTTGGCATTAAAAATTTTAATTATGCAATGACAAAAAGGGGTTAACATTTGGCATTATTTTCGTTTTTGCACAATGTTGTTATTAAAAAATTTTATCTAACTAATTATTTAATCAACAATGATGATAAAAATTATTATTTAGGCTACTATCACTATTTTCTTATTATGAAACATTTATTTATTTGTCCTCTGATTTTTAAATTAATTTTACCAATTAATTAAGAATATAAATTAGTATTCAAATAAATAGTACATTTTCCGATCAATTTACAGACAATGTAACTAAAACGATAGTAAAATAAAATTTATTGTTTCATTCAGATAACTGTAAACATTTTATATTATGTTTTTTTGTTTCGTTTTGTCGAAGACCAGAAAGGGATGAGGGTGAAGGGTCAACATTTATTAAGAATTCATTTTCCGTGATGTATTTCAAAGTTATGTAAATAGAAAAAAAAGTTTTGTTAACTTCTTTGCTCAATTTCAATTTGAAATAGTTCTTTATGTAATCTTAATTACTTCAAAATATATGATTAAAAAGAACATTTAAACAACTAGTTATTTTTAAGATCTTTACATAAAAAAATTTTGCTTTCAATAATATATGTACAGCAATTAAATAATAATGTTTTCAATCATAATGTTAATGAAGGGTATACAAGAACTAATTTTTTGCTGGATAATTTGGCTTTAGAATATATATACTAGTTTTGCTATACTTTTATATATTCATTTTGCCGGACTTAAATTTTCAGCTTCATGAATTTACTTTTTAAATATTTAAGTCCAGGTAACATTATTTAATAAGCAGAAGGTTTATTTTAACTTTTTACCAAGATATAAATTTATCATCTTGAAGATATTAGCAGCACAACCGCTGAAACCGATTCTTCTGAAATTTTGTTCGCCAATGTGCCTGCACTCCAAGATGAGAAATAAATCTGAAATAAAGGTTCAACTACATGATGATGATGATGATGATGATGATGATGATGATGATGATGATGATGATGATGATGATGATGATGATGATGACGATGATGATGATGATGAGATGATAATGATGATGATAATGATGATGACGATGATGAATGGTGATAATGCCCATGTTTATGAAAACAAGTTATTTGTTTAAGACTTATTGCAGATGGATTTTAGTAAGTAAGAAATATTTTAAGGTCATGTAATTAATAGATAATAAAGTCATTTAATAATGACATTAATAATCATTTTTCTATGAAAGTTTTGTTTTGTCAAATTTTAAAAAACCGGGCAAAATATTAACTGATGTAAGATTAAATAAACCAGAGATCGGCAACTTAAGATACAGGATGACTCAAGATTGACGCTCATGTAAAGACGGTCCAATGAAGGAGAGATGAAAAAATATGAGTCATTTATTGTGATTATATGAATATTTTTAATTTTTTTGCTAAAATAGGCAAATTAAATCCAAATTGATTTATTTCAATGCTTTTAATTTCCCTAATTAGGCAATATACTAAGGATAAAGATCTATGTAAAACGTATTTCTAATCATATCAAATATAAATCCGATTCATTTACTGCAATTTCATTTCTTAATTCTTTATATTCACTATTTGGCTAAGGACTTTGTCCTACGGTGCAAATTCTAACTTATACTATTTGAAATGAATATTGTTTACCGATATTTTTTTGTAATATTTTAACCTCTAAATATAGTCGCTCTCTAATTTTGGACATAGGCATGACTAAAGCTATTCGTTTTAAACTAAAATATTATATGCTGCCATCTAAAAATTTGCCACTATCAAGGAAAAGTTACCGATACATGTTTATACTATTTCGTGAGAAATCTTTATATGAAAACAAATATAATAAAAATAAATGAGATAGTTCAAAATTTAAAATAATAAATATATCATAAACTCGGATACGGCAAATAATTTATAATTAATTAAATGAATGAAATTATTATAAATTGATTTAGTTAAGAGATAAAAATCTGCTTAAAATTCGGATTATTTAATGCTCTTAATACTCCTTGAATAATTTTTTAAAAATAAATTAGAACAAATCAGGATTTGTAACTTTAAATAATGGACTCAATTAATACTAATGTAAAAAATTATTTACCTTAAAACAGAATGTATATCAAATCCAAAGCAGAAAAAAATTAAAATTTATATATTATATTTTGTCTTTAAAATTTCAAATTTAAAAAAAAATTATACCTTCTAAAAATGCTTTGCTCTCTTAGGAGTTGGTGAATCCATATTTACATCATGAGGTGGGCTTGATGATGCAGGTCGTTTAATACAATGTCTAGCATATTCACTTGCAAAAAATGAGTTTAGTTCGTTGCTTCTCGGACGGCGAGAAACATTGTTATCTTGAAAATAAATAAAACATTTGATTATTAAAGGAAGAAGTTAATACATAATTTATGTTACAAATTAGTATTAAAAAATTTCACTTACTTATGGCAAGTGCTTCACCAAAAATTCTAAGGTTATCATCAACTACATTTGTATTATCTGCAGAACAATGTAATATTGTAGAATGAATTGAGGATGTTGACTGATGATTTATTGGTGATCCATGTCGATCAGTGAATGATATTCGAGGTCTAGGAGATCCTCTATGATTTTGATGTCGAGGTGGTGGTGGCTTTCCACTCAAATAGGCTATTAATTCCTCACGTCGAATGTATCTTCTCTTTTTACGTGCCCACTGAAGAAGTTCTTTGTTTCGTCTTTGATATCCACACTGAATACTTAAATCACTAACTCTCCTAATCCCATCTCCACAATCTGAAAAAAATTAAAGATTTACATATATTTTGAAAACCTTTGAGAGATGATTTTAATAATATTAAATTTCTTTAAATAACCATAAATTTTATTTAAAAAAAATATTCTGTTTCATTGCATTTACTCATTCCAAATAAGAAAATATTGTTTTTTGATATACAATAAATTCATAATAAAAAAAATGAATTCAGATAAAATTTAAGCTATAAATTAAAATAAAACTTAATAACCTATCAAACACTATATAATTGGCTGAAATATCAAATATAGTAAGCTTCTATAATTAAAATATTTCACTAAGCTAACAATCCTAACCAAACTAATAAAATTAACTGAATTTTTTTGAAATGCATCAACATGTAAAATATGTAACCAATAAATATTGTATTAATATCACAAATTTAGAAAATCAGTTTTACTCAATTGATTCTTTCATTCTTCCATTTCAATGCTGCAATATATGTTTAACATTATGAAAATAAAGCCTGTGATGGAATGTTATCAAATTTTAATTAAATTCAATAAAAGAAAAAATTAAATTTATAAATTCTGCAACAAAAACCTAAAAATTTCAGATCAACATTTTATTTTTATACTTTATAAATATTCTTAGTTTAATAATCAGAAACATTAACTGTAATAAAAAATGAAACCAACCCCCTCCAATATGGAATTTTACCTTTATACAAAGTGGTCACCGTGCCTGCTGCGGTTTGAAAAGGTAACCACAAAGAAGCTGCATCTTGAACACGATCTGAAATGCAAAATATTAAAAATAAAAGTTCAAAATCCCTCTCGGATTTGATAAATATAAATTGCTTTTTCTATATCTAATACATTGGCAAGGCTGAAACGTGACGAAACAAGAACTTTCGACTACACCTTGCATAAAATGTCAGCCATTTTAGGCAAACGTCATTTATTATAATCTCGTGCACAGGAAAAGAAAGCAAACCTTTATACAACTGAGCAATAGCTGTAGCTGTGTTTTGGAAAGAACACCATATACTGTGGTTCACCAATTCCTTTTCAACCGTTAATTGCCCTTCAAGATCCTGCTCTGACTCCAGCTGACTTATGCATTGCTGTTCCCAGTTAGAAATATACAAATCGACCAAAGATTCTTCTTCTCTATCTTCCGCCATGATTTTATTTATTAAATTTATAATATAATTAACTTTTACTACGTTAAAAACAAAAAGACTATTACGATAACTTTTATAAATTTGTAAAATGTTAATTAAGGAGCAGCCATATTGGTTTTTTTCAAATGAAACAGCTGAAGTTTTAATTGTAATTTAGATGTTTTGAAACTTCGCCCAAAAAGCATTTATTGGACTCTGTGGTTTTCGTAGAAACTGATAATTCGTGTTTTGGGAATCAGAAAAAATATCAGCCGAAAAATGATTGCCGTCAAATAAATAGAGCATTGTCACGTTAAACATTGTCATTAATTAAAATCTTGGGAAAAAATGGAATAGTGCCCGCGAGATTAAGTGGAGGCTTGAAGCGCTCAGCTCGATGCGCAAATCTTCCTCTTTAACATTGTTAGCAATTTTTCTTCCAATTTCTTTCCTTCCCGGGCAGAAAAGGTTAACATTTAAAGCAGCAAAGGAAAAGAAAGTCATTCAAATGGAAAATTTCCTTGTCTCACTGCGAATTCCCAAACAATTACCATCGAGAAATAATCAACGAAAAATCTCTATTTTGACGTGGAATTCTGATCTAAATAGATGGAATCTGCATATCTTTTTTTTCGGAAAAAGAATTATTTTATAAATAGCATAAACAAACGTGAAACGTTTACACAAACTATTATCTTCGCGCTTTTCAGATTTTTATATTGAATGAGAGTGATTTGAAACTTTCAAAAATCGTCTTTCCAGGCTTTCGAAGTAATCTCTCTGCCTCTCATGTCCGAAATGAAAAATGAGCGATCTCCGTCAAAATTTGATGAATAATAATCCATTCCGAAAGTTTTTTTTTGGCTTTCTTGCTCAATCATCCAACGTTGCCCGCAAAATGAAAATCAAATGAATTTCGAGTTCGATGAGTAAAACAGAGAAAAAAAAATATCATTTGAAAATTATTTTTATTTTTTATAAAATTTCATCTTAACTGTATAATAAAAAATAGAGCCAATCATTTTTTTTCTGCCGAATTTGCATAAAACTATATAAAATAGTAAATTTTAACCCTAAGCGGTGACTACATTACATTTCAAACATTTGCTTACAACATCCATTTTGAGTTTTTTCTATTATTTCAAGATTGAAATAATTTAGTGAGATTTAATTCGGTAAAATTCTGATCTGTGTTGCGAATGTTTACAATGTAAAAATTATAGTTTTCAAAAAGTGAAATTTATCTGAGTTTTAGCTCTACGATTTAAAAGCACGATTTGAAATAGGTTTTTGTTGTCGCCAACAAATATGAACGGAATCACATTGTTCGGATCGAGCGTAAAAATGTGATAGAAAAAAAAATTTTGTGCAAACGAAAATTTCACACTAAGTGCGATAGGACACGAAGCAATCGTGACATGTTAAAAAATGAGATATCAACATACGACTATCGTTTACAAAGATTGTAACATTTATTTATTGTAAGTTATGACCGCTACATTAAGTATATGTGTCAGTTACATTCTGTATATCGTCCGACGAAATAACATTTTGTTTATATGCAGTCCAGTTTCATGAACTAAAATTTGTTTATACGGCATTTCTTTTATAGGTTTTCAATAAAAAAAAAAAAAACCATTTAATCAGACATGTTAAGTTTCAATGAAATTAAAGTAAAATATAAACGCGCTATACAACAATTACGTCCTTCAAGATTGAACTTTATTAACCTAAAAGGATAATAAGATTTAAGTTTTTAATCGTAACCATAAAAACATTTATGGGATAAAATTTATTTCATAATTTTCTTTTCAATCATAAATATCAAGTTATTTTCTTTTTAATGACAATGACTGACTTCTATACAAATTCTTCGATATAAATGCTTCTTTTTTAATGTTTCTAATGCGTGTACATGATATTTGTGTATATATATTTTATAAAATTGCTAGTTCCAAGAGTTAAAAGTTAAATATCTGGGGTAAAATATCTTTTTAGCATGTTAACCGTGATAAAGTCTTTATTTAATTATCGGCGAGCTGAAAATTTTTTATTTTTATCAATAGCCGGATTGAACGAAATTGAAAAAAATTTTTTATTAATTTTAAAAGGCATTTTCTTTTTTTGTTTGAAAATTTTAAATGTTACCTTATAAAAAAGTAAATTAACCAATTTTCATATGTCTTATTTTGTATGTTAACTATTCAAAGGATATTATTTTCGCACCTGAAGAATGTCAATTTTGTGTTATATAATGTCTTTTTAATTAGAAAAACTTTGCTCATAGATTTTATGAAAGTTTATTTTTTTTAAAATAAAATTCAAAATTGCAATCCTTTATATTTTCGTTGTCATAGTTATTAATTATTTTTTGTTTTTTACAAAAGTAAAACTTTTTTTTTCTCATTGAACTTAAATAATTCAAATAGTAATGAATTTTTACATTTATAAAATTAATTTTTAAATTTCTAAAAAAAAAGAGAATTATCATATGAGGCAAGATTGTACTCATGAGTCCGTAAAGTCATTAATTTAATACTATCTTTTTTTTAAACTTTTAATTTCCAAGGGACCATCTTCATTTTCCTCCACATCCTGCTCCTTTTTTTATATGATTAATAGACCCTAATTATCTTAAATATACATTTTTAATAGCTGTAAGGGCCTGGTCCCGGAGCATATTGAGGGCCGTGGTAATAAGGTGCAGGATATCCCGGATAACCGTATTGCTGCTTTTGTGGATACACTGCAATGAAAATTAGCCAACTTCTTATAAATCAAATATCAGATTTGACATTTTAACATTTAACATACTTTAAGTGATATTTCTTAAACAAAATGATTAAATCATATTACCAGGCATCAAATATTGCATATTCATGGCTTCTTCCTTTTCCCGTTCGCTTCTCAGACAAATGGCAGCACCCGAAAATAATATTGCGCTTATAAGAGAGAATCCGACCCCAACCCAAGCCACGAAGTAAGACCAATCATACGTTATAACGGAGTTTTCCCTCAAAACCTAAAATGAATATTTTATGTGCGAAAATGTTAAGTTCCGTCCTCAAAATATTAAATTTTTCAATTTGATTCATTCCCTTACGTTGTTCCATTCGTGGTAAAATTCCTCGCCGACTGCCTTTTCTTTTTCAAAATATTCTACTCCATGCCAGAGTCCCATACTTCCGGCACTGAAGAGACCTGTAGAATCAATCGTGATACAATTAATATATTGAAGAAAAATAAATAAACAATGTATTTAACAGTTTGGATGACTTACATGCGAATAGCATCAGAATTGCTGTGGCCGTAATGTTTCCGGGAGATCTCCTCCAGCATCCCGTTACTCCGGTCCAAAAAGCAATGAAAATTGCCAAAAAGGAAAGGATGAACAAAGCTATCATGGAGCGCCCCATGTCTGAAAAATAAGTTGATTGGATTACATTCGCTCGATATCTTACAAAGCATTTGCAAAAGACTGTGAATAGCTGAGAACAACACAAATATTAAAATATTCTGTATTTAACTTACGCAGTCTAGCCATGGCATCATCATTAAACTCTTTGGTTATGTTCTCCATATCTGGAATGTAGTAGTCGATATTTGAGCAGTGTGTTTCAACAGGACTCAAATAGATTTGTACTGAAAGACAATTTAAAATTAATTGTTAAACATTCAGTAAAAATAACGTCTGTATTTGATTTAACGGTTAAAAGAGCAATTTCGACATTTCGTACATTAAAAAAAAAAAATGGTTACTTGGTAATTATTTGTATTTAAGGTACAGAACTGGTATTTTTCGGTATGAATTTAAAAAAAAAAAAACAAATTAGACTGCTAAGTACCGCAACATACTTTGAAAACTATTTCAGCCTGCAGGCTATACCAAGGAAACAAATAATCGTCACACCCTAAGGCTTATTACTGCACTCTCAAAGGTTATCCTTCAAACATAAGTAAATTTTTTGTGAAATGCAGAAAAAGAAAATGCAACGCTTGGGATTACAGAATTAGGAAGTTTGTAAGTTTAATTAGTGCATTAGTGCAAATGAAACCATCATTTTCTGATCCACTTTCATTTGTTTTAATGCACTGTGCCCCATGTGTAACACATTGAAGTCCTGAAAAACAGCAATTCTGGCTTTTCCTAAATAATCTTGTCAATTAGATCCCGCGATTCTAATGGACAAAATTATTTTGGAAGATGTGTATCATCGGTTAACAATGATGGGAAGGGTTTCCAAATGTTTCTTCTATCGAATGAAACCGTGGCGCAACAACTTCGATTCTCACACCGAGTTTCGTGCCACTTTTCTCCTTCAGAAAGTGGAACGTTGAATTTAAAAAATCCTACATCACCAAAACCGAACGTTTTCACTTCCATGATGTAACTGCGATGGTCTTTGGTGCAATTTTTGCGTGAAAATAATATTTGGAAAACTGTGACACGACACCCCATAAAATTGCATTGGCAGAAAATGTATAAGAAGGAAATAATGGCGTTTTTTTTTCCAGCTTGTTCCACGTAAGAAAATGATGGAAGTATTTCATTTAGATGCCGTTCTCGGTGATGAATCTGATCGATTTAGTTTTAAAATTAAATTACATGCTGGACTCACATTTAACTGTAGCTATCTCACAACTTTTCCATTATTTAAAAAAACGCGATTTATTTGCAATTCGCTTTGCAGAACGTCTCAGTAACAGTCTGAATTAATTTAGATGAAAAATTTGAATAATCATCAGTGGCAGAATTCATCTTATTTGTGTCTCATCTAAATCTCTGAGTATTTTCAATTGCGGTCCATGCAGCAGTCCAACGTGGGCCTTTTAGTCTAATGCAAGGAAATTTTTTTTCTTTTAACCGCAATAAAATAGATAAAAAACTCGTTCCACAAAATATACCTGTTTTCGGTTTTTCCTTGGGAAAACATATCCTAAATAAACCCTTTGTCCTCGTGAAATAATAATATTTATTATTCATTTCTTCTATGATTGATTCCTGGTTCCCTCTTTTGTCTACAACATCCTGTAAGAATGAAAAATAAATCGCATTAAAATTTTAAAAACTTCAATAGGCACATCATTGAGAGAAATTTATTTGAAACTGATTACTTTATATATATATATATATACATATATAGTTTATTGTGTTTACAAACGCAAAAAAGCTACGAGATGCTTTCTCTTCGGCAAAATTAAATGCATTACAAATGCTATTTAATAAATTTTCTTCGATTTGAATAACTCTTCAATATAAAAAGTATAATGATGACAAGAAATGATCCTTTTCCCTGAAAGTATGTTATGAAAATTAATATTCGATGAGATATATTTATGAAACATGACGAAGTTTAATATTTTTGCATATAATTAAATCAAAATGAAACTTATTTCTGTGTTTAGCTGAAGCAGATTTCTGTGAAGTAATGAGTGGAATGATATTGAAATAAGGCTAAAAATAATTATCATTTATATCTACTATCGGCGAATTGGCCGGAATTGCACTGCGGCAATGAAATTCCTCCAACTTTTGCTGAAGGCCAAGCAATGAATGTATAACCATAAAACTGAAAAAGGCAGCGCTGCTGGTCGAAAAATCATTTGTTACAGTAATGAAAGTATGAAACTTTAAATCCAATTAAGCAGGTAATATCATCGCGCAGCAGTTGATATTCCACTTCAAATGGCAGGAGAGGAAAATAAAGTCTTCATCGTGAAAAAGTAACCGAATATTTTTCCTTTCCAACCTGCTTTTGAGCCAGTGGATCAATTCTGATGCACTAGCAGGATTTAAAATTTATACTGATGTGATTTTAAGGATTACTGCTAGAAATTGAAAAGCAAAATCTAAAACTAGCTCAAAAACTATAATAGATAACATATTAAACTCTCATTCCCAAAATTGATTGCAATAACCTAACGAAAAATTGAAAACTTTTTCAAAAGGCATTGCGAGTGACCATCGCAGCAACTTACTTGAAATTTTAAAATTAATCAGGCAATGGTATGACAAGAACCGAATAACTTTGCTGAAAATCGAAATATAATTTTCTTCCCTTTCCTAAAACATTCGTCTGATTTCATTCAGAAAATTTACGGTCACAAATTGTAAGTTATCTCGATTAATAAAAGTTTATTTAAATTGCAATTTTATAATTTTCAATAATGAATTGATTTAAATTTCAATACAATTAACTTATTTAAAAATCAAAACGGTTTTTCGAAATTCAAAAGAATTGCCAATAATGAATTATAAATTTTAGGTGATATTACTAATGGAACTTTTGCATATCAAAGAATTATAATTACGTTTAATTTATTCATTCTTCATACGCTGTAAAATATGACATAAGTATGGTCTTTTAAAAGTTTGACCGTAAAAAAAAAAATTGTATAACCTGTTAGCAATTTTATACATGGTTTATGATTCCTAAAATGATATTTCACATAAGGCCAGGTAAAAATCTGACGCTGTTCCAAGTGATTACTGGTATATCTAGATAGTTTGAGACGCGAGATTTTTTTTTCAGAATATACAAATAAAAATCGATGATCTATTTTGATTCGAGATCTCGTTTGGGAGGTTATTAAAACAAATTTTCCGCTCATGTTTTGAAGTACAAATGGGAATTTGGGGAAATAGAGTTTATTTTTACTGATACTTATGACTTTCTGTCCTCTTCTGCAAGGAGGCTTGCTGTAAGTAAAATTTGTTTCTTAAGCATTAAGTGATTTACCTGATTTCCTTGTTTACAAACATTCAATCTCCGAACCCCAAAAGGCGAATAGAGTAATTGAATGTATCGATGATTCAGTATTTTAACAAATGTAATGCAATCATATATATATATAAGTAAGAACTGTAAAAAGCAACTATAAGCAGTGATTTATTGTAAAATCAATGATTACTTCTATTGTTTGCCACGATTATACTGAATCCGCCGAAAAATACTCGAGGAAGCAAACAAAAAAATTTCAATCAATGAAAATTAACGAAGGAACAACTAAAAGCATCAGCAACTAATCTTCGAGGATCAAACTAAGAGCTAGGTCAAGAGCATTTTGCTGATTTATACCAGGTCACTCCAAAAAACGCATCAGGTCATTAAATACACTTAAATTGCTTTCCGCGGCAGAGTGAGCGATTTCCGAGACAAAATCCCACAACCCTTGCAACGGAGGGTTTCAGGTCTTCAAGGAGGCCTCGGCAGCATCCTCGTGTGCCTAGCAGTGTGTGCCTGGACGCGAGACCGCAGAACGTCGCCAACTACTTCCCAGCCTCTCTCGCCATCGCCGTCAGCCTTTTCGTCATGCCTCTGGACCTTGCAAAGGAGGATCGTGGGAATTTAGGGTTAAGGAAACCGAATAAATGCAATCTTTCATGCCGTCTGCTGTCGGGAGCTTGGCACCGGCATGCACATTTTTGTGGCACGCGGAGAAAACGTTTGCAATCGCGAAGACAGAACCGATGAGTGGAGGATCTCGGCCTTCGTGATGGAAAGAGAAAGTCCTCCAATGGATCATTGCGATAATAAAAAATTACTGGAAAAGGGCTTTAAGATTGCGGAGGCCTCTCTCCGCGTGCGATTTTCTTTCTCTCGGCAAAGCACTTCTCAAAAAATCCCCGAACACGAATGGACGATCAAGCGAATTTGTAAATTTACACAACGTGGATTTCTCTTTACGCGAATATTCCATTGCAGCATCCTACTTTATCTAGTCACCAAGGCCGAAAGCAATAAATTTCAATGGAATAAATAATGGAGCCGACAGAAGAAAAACACAATTATGGGAAACACAAATGAAAGTAAAAGAAAATTAAGTTGATCTTTTCTTTTACATTTGTTACATCCGCTTTCCGGCGGTTTTCGAATTAACGAGCATTGGGGAACACCATTATTTTGGAAAAAATAAAAATAATATTTCTGCAATCGTTTTGACGATAACAATTATAAATTATATACGTACATTTGCATAATCAATATCCCCCTCATCGGTTAAAATTTCGGATAAGCTCCCTTACCATGTGCGTGACACATATTCCTGCAATGTATTCCAAGTGGCGATTCATTTTACGTTTGCGTGAATTTTTAACCTTAATGCACAATTTGTTCTCTTCTCGATTATGGATATGGAATAAGGATCAGATCATACGTTAAAGGAAAAAAAAATAAAGGGAAAATATCGTCATTTAACGAGTGCGAGTTGGGTGAACTGTTTCCGCAGCGTGAACTTTTCAGTTCGTATCATAATGTAAATTATTTACTTCATTATTTCGTTGCAATCGCCATAGTAAAATTTTCATACTTTATTTTTAATCATTTAATATATAAAAATAATCCATGCAATTTTTTGAAGAAACCATCTCCAGTTAACAAAAATGATTCTGGACTTGACGATAACGAATACTCATTTTCATCGTCACATGCCAAAGGGAAAAAAAATCTTAAAAATTATTTTTCGGGTTATGTAATTGCAATATTGCTCGTCGGTCGGCTGCAGCAAAAGACGAGCAAATAATCCTTTATCCCGTGAGTTTGTTGCTGAACGAAACAAACAGGAGAATTTTTACTGTCCGAGGAAGGCTCTTCTTTGCCTGTATTTGGTCAAAATTCGAAAATGGAAAAATTTTCCTCTTACGATGGACAATTAGAATTGTAGCTAATAATATAGCGGGTAGCTCCTGCCGAAACCATTGCCCAGCAAACCTTTTCCGTCTGCTCCGCTCGCGAAATTTCAGCTGTGCGCTTCGTCCGCAATGCAATCTAACTCTCTGCATTATTAGTTGATATCAACCTGGTATTTTTGATAGTTGGTATTAATCCAAACCGTGCGCGGTTTTAAACTTTTCCTGGGCAAGAGCGATCCACGTTGAAAGATTTAGCAGTAACAATGACGTGCTTTTCTTAGGCATACGCGTTTAGAGAACTCTTGCTATCATTATATGACCATAACTAGTTGTAGAGATAGTTTAAATGTCAAATGTGATTAGGTTGCTCGTCGGTATTTGTCATGCACTCTTTTTTTTCCAACAATTGTCATGCGCATCGTCCACAAATGCATCGTCATATGCGTATGGGTGCAGTTCACTTTCGTTTAGGTGCCGAGCATAATTAAGGGAGCTTTCAAATAATAAATGTTTTTGCAAACCTCGCTTTTACCGAGTACTTAATACATTTAAAATATCGCAGTTCTGAAAGGCATATAAATTCCTTTGGCTAATATAGAAATGAAAAAATCCCGGGTTATGAATATCTTGATCTTTGGCTAAACTTCAGTTATTACCACGACCGTGTCAAGTTCGCACATCAAAACCTTGGTATGACCAATGTCAATTTTTTTTTTTTTCCATAATTAAAGATAAAAATTGCAGAACGTAGCGGGCTGACTTCTTGGTTATTAGCTGTGAAAAATTCTTTTGAGTAAGATAATTTCATATAATTATCTGTAATCATCCGCAGCGGGTTTTTCGCGAATTTCTTCCATTTTTAGCTCAATTTCTGAACGCTCTGCATTAATTTTTCCTTCCAAGTTTTCCATAATCGACTTGTGTTCGAATAATCCTGGATTACAATCAACTGATTTTTTCGATCAGCCAATATTAAGTTTTTTAAAAAATTGATCCCGGGAAATCACCATGAGAATTAAGCTTTACCATCCGATGGCACCAAAACGAAACAGATAATTTTCACTTATTCGAGCCTTATTTTTAACCTGTTCTTATCCTTTTGTATTGCCTCATATGTGGCAGATGATTTTTTTTTCGCTAATTTTTAAACATATCAGTGTTATCCATAAAAAAAATATTTTAAGTTTTAAAAAAATACAATCAAAAACAACCCACTTTTCAACTGTTATTTACATCAATAAATTCTTTTCATCCAACAAAGTGAAAAAAAACAGCAACACATGAGAGCTCGAGTTATCCAAATTGTACTACAATGAAAAACCATATTAATGTTATATCTTCCCCTTTAACTATACGCAAAAGAATTGGATAAGGCTGCAAATGCTATCTGCAGCTTTTTTTTTTTTTAAATAAATGGAGTTGAAGGAATGGATTATAAAATTCAAAATATTCCACGATGTCTTATGTCAGAACAACTTGAAAAACCTATCAGGTTTTATAGTCGCTATAAAATAATATAACGCTTTTTAATACTATTTCCATTGCATAATTAACAGGAACAAGATCATATAAATAATTTCTTAGCTGATGAGAATGAAAGGACTTCCAATGTCAGTTTCCTAATTAGCATAGATATATAATGTAAACAGCCATATATCTCCCACGTTTCGCACAATGAATCGTATAATTTTATTTTCTTTGACAAAAGATATTGAAATTATCTTCCCTTTTTTTTAACCTGCTTACGAAGTACATATATCCCGAAGTACGAATCCACACATCTTAAAAAATCGACTGATTTAAAGAACATGGTTGACGAATCAACTTTGACACTTGCTCCTGCATCTTTAAATGTTAAATTGGTTTAAGGGAATTCTCACCAATGCGCAAACTTATGCACGACCATAACAGCTATCGGGCAATTCCTCTCCAAGTGACATCTAAATTTTATTATTATTACAATAAAAGCACTTTCTATAAGCTTTCTCTTTATTATAAACTCTTTTTTTCCCTCCACTTCTTACCGGTATGAAGTTCGTTCCGTGAGAAAAGAAATGTCACACATAAAGGTAATTCAGCTTTGAAAAACCTCGCAAAGAAAACCATGAACTTGGTACGTATCATGCAGATTAAAATATCAGGAATAAACTTCGTCAGTGACAAGTCATTTCCAAAATTTCCTCGGTTTTTGCACGTCAAATAGCAGAAGTGGCAAAATTTTCTTTTGGCATTTAGCTGAAGCAAACGAGCCCGTGCCCGTCGAAAGGAAAATCGAATGCTTTAGGTCAAATTTTCAGAATTAACTCGCTGAGCCAGCGACATTTGCCTCCATCATTCCGAGTGTCACTAGGTACCACCACCCGTCACTCTTCGTAATGTACGCTGTCCACAGATGCGGCTGTCGGATGGGGCAGGGCAAAAGGCGAAAATGATTTTGACGATTATTTTTTTTTCCTCACCGGTAAAACGTGAAAGGAATTTCGGTGTGGCCCTTTCGAAATGTACCGAATGCTCTGCGATGCCAAGATATATAACGCAGCACTCAAAATTCTATTATGTAACCGTCAAATTAACATTTAATGTCAAAACGCTTAAAAGCTTTTAATTTGACATGAATGCATCAGTTTTGTTTATTGGTTTTTCCATCGCATCCCGGCGCAAACAAATCCCGATTTTATTATTATAAATATTTTAAAAATGCTTCCGGTCGTAAAAGCTACAGAAGCGTATAATGAAAATATAAGCTTTTCATTGTTATTTCTAAGTCAAAGGTAAATGCAACAAATATCAATGTCGCCTTTTAAATTTTAAAAAATTTGAATCATAATAATGATTTTTGTGCTTCAACACGGGATTACTCTGTGCTTGAAAGTAGTAACGAAACCTCGTGTACCTGAACATCGCTGTTGCTTATTTTAACATTAAATCCGGAGATTGCATCAACTCTTGCGGAGTAAAAGAAAGATCAAGAAATTTATTTTTTCCTAAAAAAAGGAATTTTGTCTGTTCACCCGAAAACCAGCCATTCCCTGCATCGTCTGATTAAACGAAGTTGTGCCATCTTCCTTCGTAATGTTTTCTTAATTGCTAATTTTTATAGCATCTAATATGTTATTACACAAACCGCAAAAATTTGCAAACAACAACGATTGGATTTCCGTTTCGTGCGCGCAGGGGCGAAATTTTTCTTTTAATTAAAACGGATTCGAAACAAGGTTTACTTTGAAGCATCGCCCAACGCCTGCCCATTTATTCACCTACTCGGCCATTATTATACCTTCATATACATTATCCGATAACTTTAAAAGATGGATTCTTTTGCCTTCATTCTTTCTCCCTGCCGAAGCTTTGCATTTTCCCTGCCGTTGCATTCGATTCCTCCGAAGGATACAAAAATTTTCCGGGTTTGGGGCAGGGCGGAAGAAATCCAAATGCTTTATAAGCTTTCGCACTTCAACGTCTTTGCTGTAAGGTCCCAAACATATAATCGTTATACGGAAACTCTCGAAGGAATCCGGTAAAACGTTTTTGTTTTTCGGCTGAAATAGTCCCCTTGGCAAGTTTTCACCTCCAGAATGAGAAAAATAATTCGTTTTAACTCTAACAGACTGAATGCCATGGGGCAAGTTTAATGACTGATAGACAATTTATTTAAATGGCTTAAAATCTTGCCCTTACGTCGTAGGAAAATGACATTCGACGCGGTTCTTATCGGATTTCTCACATGGAAAAAAAAATGTATGGATGAATTTATATTTTCACCTTTTTCCTACTCTTATCCAAGGTATATCCTTCCCAGTATATTTCGCCTAATTCACCGGGGGGGGGGCAACTGGGCGTACCTTTCAGTCCCACTCCCTGTCGCAAAGGTTGAGCAACGGTGTCTTTTTCGTTTTAAACCGACGTCGCCCCCGAGGTATGGGAAAGAGAGAATTTTCTGACAGAAAAATCGCTCTCCTCAATCACCGGGGGACTCGAATCTGGACCTAGGTAACACCCCCGTTCACATCCCGAAATATATATATAATATACCAAAATAAAAATTTAACTTTTTGCGGTTTATCAAACTAGAATTACATAATACTGTCTTTTCTATCTTTTCAGTATTTAATATATATATATATACCTATAGGTGTCATTAGAGTCCAGTTAATAAAAAATGCAAAATAAGCCGACTGTTCACGCATGTAGTACAAATCCAGTCCACGTTGCACACGAGAAGGAAATGTTTTTTGTTATTTTTACATTTTATATATTTTCATTTCGAAAGCGACGTTGTAAACAAGCTTCAGGTTTTTGCACGTCGGAAAAGCGCGTCTCGCAAACGATTAATGTGACACATTAACAGGAATCGTCCGCATGCTCCATTTTCCGTGGTCCTGGGTCGCGATTCCTTAATTTCGCGAGTGCGCCTTTTAAAAAGAGGAAAATCCCAGCGACTGATCACTCATTTGAGTCTGCAGCGAAGGAAAGGCTTCCATCCTGATCCAGAAGAGAGGAAGGCTTTCGTTTCGGGACAAAGAAATTCGCTTCTGCCCCGTAAGCTAAGAAAAGAAAATCAGCTTCCGCGGAGACGTGGACGGATGCACCGAGAGCATGGAAAACGTCAAAACCCTACTCGCGGGTATCCGATACCAATTGCTTTCACTTGCGTACATTATGTGATACTGCATGATGAATGTTTTTTAATTTTAAACTGGCATAATGCCGGCGTAAAAATTAAAAGAAAAAGAAAAAGAAAAGAAAGAAAGAAAAATATCTGCCAATTTGAATTAAATTATACTCATTAATAATGGAGAAAGAAGGAAGTGGTGTTCATTGCGGTGCAATGGTCCTGAATATGAAAATGACTTTAAAAAATTGTCTGCGCACAATCATACGCGATAACTGAGCGAGTAAAATATTCTTTTCTGTAACTTTTGAATGCAATTTCTCCTCTGCAAGGAGCTTTCGAGGCACGGACCTCTCTCTCCGGCAGAACATAAGCGGGAAAGTTAAGGTCGAACGTAAAGCTCCCGAATCCGTTCAGACGTTCGTCGTCAGCGGCGTCGAGCGCGATATTCGTGCAAGAGGCACCGGCTGGATCTCACCGCGAACGTTGGAAGCTGATTTTTCAGGTGAAGGCTCCAAAATTCCCAGTTGTAGCTGCCCAAGTCTAGGCACGCTTTCCGCACATCGATGCCGAACGTTACAATTCGCCAAATCGATATTTGCCGTATTTATCGAGGATTCTCCGCGATTTTGCAATTCGCGCTCTGCGGTTCGGGAAGGAACATTTTTCCCGTTCTTAATTCCGCATCCGATGATTTTGCATTTTTTCACGCACTGGAAGGCTCTCGAATAAAGGTTTTATAAAATCATACGGCGAGATTTCAAAAAGTTGGGACCGGGGAAACCGAAACCATCGAAAATTGAAGTTGCACGCTGCATCCTTCATGAGTTTGGAAACGGGCAAATAAAGGCAAGAACAATGAATTCGGCTCCGATTCGTACATGCCACTTTTTCGCTTTTCACAGTGTGGAAATTCCGGTTGCGGGAGCTTTTCTTTATTTTACTGCTTTTCCGCCCGCGCGATATCCCTCCTACGCTGCAGCCTTCTGATATTCGACGCGAGCGGTCAATTCCAATCCCGGCAAATGACGGAAAGGACGGAATTTAGATCTGTCTTTAACGTTTCCTCGCCCCCTGAAGCCAACGCGGGCGCTGTCCGGAGGCAGGATTCGCCGGCAGCATCTGATCGCACATGTGTAAGTCGGGCGTTTGGACAAATTCCGTGTCGCACTCTCGAAATGGGTTAACACCGACGGAATGCCTGACCGGAAAGAAAACACGAGAATGTGCTCCGATCAAACGCAGTCAGTTAAACAAAGATAAATTACTCGGAGCATTAAAAATAAAATAGTCCCGTGGATTAGGTTTTTCAACCGAGGCGAAGAACATAATGAGCAATAGGAGTTTAACGACCTGATGGCCTCCACTTTCTAATGTGGACATTCATAAGCTTGGCACGAGTGAGGCCGCAAATTTCGACTTGTACAACGCGGGGAAAAAAACGGAGAATGTGAAAAATAATGGCAACAATAACAAAAACGATAACGCTGATTCCGACAGCTGGAAGATCGGATATTTTAAGGCTTTCCCGCCAGAAAAAGTTAAATCCGAGCTGCGCAGCAGTAACTGGCGAGGGCCGATCACTCGGACCGTCGACGTTTTGCGGCGAAACCTTCGGAGACCACGATGCGAATCGTAGGACGAGCCCAATTTGTACCTGCCAGATCTGAAAATCGTGCAACTTTTCTTCTGAAAATACCCGATTCCCCGATGCCGGGCGCTGTTCGCGAACGAGTGCTTTGCGGCAGCCCTCCATTTTTCCTAGCGCGTAACGATGCCGTCGCTTCGAAGGCACCGGCAGGAGGGAAGGCGGAAAGGCCGGGTCCCCGGTCCGGGATAAAGGTTTAAGCGAAAATCCGTTTTGGAGCGGATTCGGACGCTATCGCGTTCTGCCTTAATGGCCGCCGGAGAGACGGATCGAACTGAAAATTTTCGACAATTCCACTTCTTCTGCATGCAAATCGGACGAATCGCTAACCTCGCACACCGTCGACGAGGCCCGGACCGATTTGCCGTTTAACTTTTGCCATCGGTAACTTTCGATTCCAAGCCTATGATTCGACTTTCGAGAAAATTCGATTTCTCGCCTTCGACGTCTCGCATGAGCTGCGTCGAACGAGATTGCGGGCATTCAAACAATCAATTTAACCTAACGCAACAAGCTTTTCTTTTTTTTTTTAATAATCCTTAATAATCTTACAATGCCTCCTACTGCAGGGTTACACTGGCTGTGAAGCAACGCGCGAACTGTCTGAAATTCCAGGCTCGCGTGATTACTTTTATTCAGTTACCCAATCAAATCTAATTTCAGTAGAATGTAATACTCTCATAAAATTTGCAATAGCGCTAAACAAGAATGCTACAAACCCTTCGGGTGGGCATCAGATCTGCCGGAGAAAGTTTTCAAGTTAATCCTGTTTCAACGGGGTTAGAAAGGACATATATATATATATATATATGTGCATGCGTATAATTAAAAATATCAAAATTGGAGTTTGTTTCCTCGTTTGGACGAAAACTTCGTGAAGCAGGAACGTAACTCCGCGTTTAAAAATTTTAATGACGAGGCTTCGAAACGCGTTCGGTCGAACGTCTCATTTGCACAAGCATCGCCACTTCCGGTGCTCGGGGCGCGATTTTTTCCGCGATCCGATGCCACTTCGAAAGCGGGCTCGCAGATCGCGAATCCGACGGTCTTTCAACGAGCAACCGGAAGCCCGTGTCGACGACGTCGGTCAAGCAACCGCGAGGAGCTCGGACGAGTGCAGTCGTCGGGCAGCTCGGTCGACCGACACGTCTGGAAAAAACAGCTCTCGGCGCCGAACGCTGCCGACGGTCGGTGGGTAAAAGGTTTTGCTCTCGCGAAAATGATTCCGGACCGAGTTCAGGCAGACCGAAGAAGGACATGAAAACGTCTCCAGCCGCCAGTTCGAGAGCTCCCCGGAACCCTGGATAATGGTTCGACCCGTTCCGGTTCCTTCTCTCTGAACCGCGTTTTAAACCGTTCGCACCGCATAAAATCCCTGTAAAAATTAGTGAATATTGAAAAGAAAGAAAAAACTAAAGTGAAAGCCGAAATGTAGGATATTTCAGATTGAATAGGCAATCAGAATGAATTATGAAAGGAATTCTTAACTGTAAATAAAAGACAGTTAAGAAAAAAGAAAGAAAATAATAACAACCGTGCCGTCTTAATGAACATCTACCGACCTGGGAAAGTTATGGCTGCGTTCGAAGCCGTAAAATGAGATTTTTTAGACGTTTCTTCGTTTTTATTTTTCTTTCTTGCCTCGGACGCAGCCATTTGCATCCTAATATTTCTCTTTTTCAATGGGTTTACCATTCGGGCTCCGAACATGCCTAAAAGACACGTTGATAACGAACACCGTCTCATTGTTCTCGAAAAATTTTTTACGAGTGCGATTGCTTTGACAGTGTTTTTATTTTTTTTTTTCAGGTTTCGTGCCTGCCGGTAACGCTGCCTGTAAGGCGAGCACAATGCACGAAAAATTTTGTAATCTTCCTCGGTTTTCCGGTCATTGTCTCCCCATCCGTGCCGTTGGGCGGTGGAGGGGAGGAGAAAAGAACAAGGTTTTAAAAACAAATCATTTCACCGTTTTCCACGATTCGCTGCGGGTCAGCAGCGGACCGCGCGCGCGATGTGACAATCAAAAATTTTCATTTCATTGTTAAAATCGTAAAGCTGCCACCGGGGAGTTTCCACAAGCTGCGGTTTCATAGCTTTTGCGATCGCCAAAGATGCGGCGACAAAAGGGAAATGCTCCTGAAACCTCATTTTTTCGCGCGAACACTGGGTTTGCGAACGCAATCCCACGCTTGTTCGACCTTAAAAGAAAACTCCCCTTTTCGAAAGGGGTGAAAGGTTAGGAGGACGCTGCAAACCTCGCTCGGCAGTGTAAATGTCAAAAATTTTCCAAAAGTTCCATAATGAAGTGAGTTCCGGCACGGAGAACTTTACAGCGGCGTGACTCTAAGAGTCACTGCACCGCGCACTAAACTCTGTCCCTTTGCTTAATAATATTCCTTTTTCTAATGGCAAACTTGATTTATTTCTGCAGTTCTAACAAGGAAATTTTTCACATGCACGAAATGAAGATATCTAAACGCAACGGTTCTGGCGATGTCGGCGGTCCCGCGAAAACGAAAGTTAAATTTTTCCTCATTTTCGCGTATTAGCCGCGAACATAACGTAACTTCAGAATCATTGTCAAACAATCAATACTTTGTCATTAACGGTTTATTAAAATTCAATAATGTTTTTTTCCTTTTTCGTAAAATTCAAGAAAATGATTCCGGACTTGTTTAAATGATTTTTTTTTTTTTTTTAAATTATTTTGCTTGTATTTCGGAAATCGATCCTAACTTTTTCCCCCGAACCGGCAGTTCCTTCGCAAGCCAAAATGTTTCAGAACAAGTACATTGCGAGCATTTCAAGTGAATCCGCGGTAAAGGATGAGAAAAAATTATATTCGCCCGTCGAAGGTGCGATTGCTTCCTCCTGCAGGTCGATTTTTGCGTCAAAATGCAGGTAATTTTCGCATTTTCCATTCGCGGATCAAACAGAATTCTGCGTTTTTCTCGAAAAAGGGAAAAAATTAAAAAGCGCCGGAAGATTTCAAGTTGCTTCCCGTAATGGGACATTTAGAGTGCGGGAAGAATGATCGCTGATCGCCTCCATAAAACGGTGCATTCGGCCAACGTTAACATTAATTGATGTCCGTTCGGGCCTATCTCTATTTTGAGGCAGTCAGTCTCGATCGCAACCTCTGTGGGAAACAAAACAAAAGTTACGAGCAGAAATTAAACTCGAAAAATGTCAAACCGCGGTCACCTTTTCCGGACGTGAGCAACAGCGAAAAATTGTCATCGGGAGCTCATAAGCTTTCATCTTTCTATGAAAATTTAGCAAAAAAAAAAAAAAAAGGAAAAAGAAAAAGAAAAAACCGATGATGCAAAGAACCTTCGAAAAATGCTTGAACGAGATTACGGTAGGAGAAACATCAAAGAACTGGAAGAACAGGTTTTTGAAGCGCCCAACAAAACACGCAATGGTGGAATAAGTAAATCGACGATCTCTCGAAAAAACTTGACCCAAACGATGATGTATTACGATCTGCTTTTACGCATCTGATACAATTGTCGCTTCGCGCACCTAGCAAAGAAGAATATGCAGAAGCTCAGAGGCTGCCGGTGCTCCCAAGCTGCCGAGCGTGCAGAAAACTAAGCTCTTGCCGTGGGAGAAAGAGCACGGAAAAAAAAGGGAAGATTTTACTTTTCCATGCAATCAAGTACGAGATCGCTGGCACCGCACGGTGCAAGGCCCGCGAAAAGAGGTTGGACCGAACATCGAATGGACGCACCAGAAAAAAGAAAAACCTCACAGTTGCTGTACCTGAGCAAGATTTTCTTTCGGGGCATCCTCGCAAACCGCCGAGAACCGACCCATGCTCCGCTGTACCATTCGATTGTGTAAATGGAAAGCGATTTGTACTTTTTTTTTTTTCCTTTTCTTTTCTCTCTCTGTGCGGTTTCTCGAAAAGTTTTCCGAACGATTCGTCGATCCGCGATACGAGATCGAGTTTTTCCATTTTACCGGCGCCGACATGTCGAACGGCTGCAAGCAAGCAAAGGAGCTCGGCCGTCGGTTTCAATGAAAGCAAGCAAGAAAAACCAGCAACGTGGAAAATCGTATCCCAAAGCGATAAATGTGGGACTTGATGTGCGATTTTTATTTGTACCATACGAAATCAGGTATTGAACCGCATTCGCTTTCAACCTGAAGAGGAATTAAGTCTGAAATTCCCCGCATTATAACGGTTCTCTGTACATACCGAAAATAATTTTTCTTCTTATTGGAAACTGGGAATCGTTTTCATCTTGCAATTTATCTGTACAATTGAAATTTAATTTAATTTTTATTAAAAAGCGAAAAATCTTCCCTTGCAATCGTGAATAAAAAAAAGTATATATATATATATTTGCATTATTCTTAAAAAAAAAAAAAGATAGTGTTTCGTTATTTTTTTCTTTTATGAAATGTATCGCCATGATCACGCGAATGTTGCACTTTCCGTATGGAAAAATAACAATTTCCAATCTTCATCCATCAGGTATGCAGATGTGACTAAGAGTGCGTAATCCTAAAACAAATTTCATACGCAAATTTCATTAATCCAAAATATATCGTCTGAAAAATTTCTCTGAGAAACATCAAAAACGGCACTTATTATGTATAAATAAACTTATACACCAGGAAACAAATCATACTTGAAATTCAACAGGTTTTGAAACGAATTTAATTTTATTTTAAAACATCGATAGCAGTTACAGTTTTTACTTTATGGGCAAGTAAGGAAAAACAAGACTTAAAAATTAGTCTGCAGAATAATTACCTGCCATATGTGACAATATTGAAACAATATGAATTATATAAATGAAGAAAACAGCTATAACAATATTATTTCTATCATCCTGTCTTTTTTTTTTCAGATCAGATTGTGTTTTCCATAATTTTTTTTACTTTTTAGTTTATTATTTTCAGTATTTTTTTTCTTTTCTTTGAGTTAAAATTAATTTTTGTTAGTCTTCCACTGACGTCTGCAATGATATGCAATTTCCATATGTTCTGTACAACAAATGATGGATTTTTGAAAGGGAACCTATGTTGTGATTATATGTCCAAAAGATAAAAGCATATTATGTCATGTATTTTGCGGAAGTCTAATTAAAATAATTTTTTTAAAATTATATGTAAAATAATGTTAATCTTTTTGTCGAAAACTTAAGGTAAATAAATTATGAATCAGAAAAATGTGGCTTTTAAAATCAATCTTTATAACTGAATTCTCAATTAATCATCTTTGTGCTTTCGCCATAATTTACGTGATAGGCTGAAATGCGTTTTTGCCGGGCACATTGAACAACAAAATAATACATGAAATCTGACTTATAAAGCTTAAAACGTTAATGTTTAAGAGACTTTTATATATATATATGGAAATCAGTATTTTAATACGTGTTTGAACCTTTTACGGAAGGGTTTGGGTTTTGGGTTCTGCCTTACGAATCGGAAGCACCCAACCCGAAATCTGCACCGATTTAAAAGACGTCCAAGCCCAAACATAGCATTAAGACATGAAATTCTACACGATGTTTTGTATGCGCACTAAAATACCGTTGATTAAATGCAACGAGAATGCTTATTATATTAGTCAATATGGCATCCGGTTCGACGAGTATGCATGCCATCCGGCCACGATGTTTTGGCACTTGATTCCGGCTGCTGAGACTTAAATGTGTACCGTTGGCCAGTGCATAAACTCTACTTATATGTAAGGAATATGGAAAAATATGTGTACCAACTTACCTCGATTTTACTTCTCTTGACTTCTATGTAGAGCCAATTGTCCGTCGAAAAGGCAATTGCTAAAAGAGCCAAAGCCACAATGGCCGATATGGTGGCTAAAGACAAGGTAACGGCTGAGCAAGGCATGTCTGTCCTATTTGTATGTTAAACCAAAGCGAATTTATCGGTAATGTATCATTAAAATTCAACACTGAAAGGCAAGAAAAACCTGATCTGCACTAACACTTTTTAATTGTCTTTTACCATCCGAAGGGAGCCATTTAACCAAAATTTTTGACATTTTTCTAAATAAACGAGTACGTGGTCAGTATATCGAATACCCATTTTAATCAACTCACATACTGTATTGTTATACGATTTAAAGAAAAAAATTGCTTGAAATCATTTAATTAAAGGAATCTGTGAGCATTTAATACAATATTCGAATTCAAATATAATACACATAATGAGCTCCTTTTTCAAAATTATATTTCTTCTCCCTTTTTGCTATCTCCAACTCCGTCTATGCATGTATCACGTAAATGCACTTAAAGAGAAGTAAGAATATAGGCTTTGATCTTAGTGTATATTTCGAGAGAAAATTAATGAATAAAACTTTTCGCAAATTTCACGAATTTGCTAAAAATTTAGGATGCACATTCCTAAAAAAAAAATTCTATTAAATAGGCACTAAGAAAATTTTGGTTCTTGTTAGAAACATCAAAGCATAAATAGTAACTTACAATTTGTTTACACAAATGTGCACTATCTAAATTAGGGCTTTTTACCATTTAGATTTCCTTATAGAAAACGGTTTTAAGGGCGTATCATGTTGCGCGAAGAGCTTTTCGACTTCTTTCATAAGCCATGAAAGTTATTTCCTTAGCAAGTGAATAGCTTTATGTAACGTCTCTTTCCGGCCTTCATACTCATCATGTATAAACTGGCTATGAATAAATATTATTTCAATCCAACATCTGTCCGTTAACATCTATTTTAACACATTCCGGATGAAATCTGCTAATCGAACCATTAATTGTAACATATAATTTTTTCAAAAAAAAATCTTCCAAGAGGATATCTATTGCTTATAATTCAATGTTCGGCCTTAGCCGAATGAACTGTCGCAAAGACGTTAAAACGCGCACTTTACCGAATTACATTTCATTCCATTAAGATCTTATTCTTCCACTGAACATTTAAAAATTTCTTCCATTGGATTAACTGAAATATCTAAATAAATTTCTCTGAAGAATATAAAATATGTACATATGCATACGAAAACTTTCCACAAAAAAAAAAAAGAAAATTTGAGCGTAAATGTTAGACACAGAGTTAGATATGTTGTATTCCGGTTTCTTTACGTATTGGAATCGTCATTCCTTGGCAAGAATGATTCTGCATATTTGATGGGTTAGCCACTGTCATTAGTTTGAGAATTAACCTTAGGTGTGCTCGTGAATCACCGCTGACTGTTGTGCCCCGGGGAGCCTCTGGAAGACCTGATTTCAACATTTCCCCGCGACAATACAAATCATTCACTGTGTAAGAGAACCAACGGGCGTCGAAAGGAACAGAACGACAGAACGACCAAAAATCTAACCAGGCCCGCGTTGCGTTGAAAAAAAAAAAAAAAAAAAGGTCGATTAGGTAAAATTTTAAGGTTCAAACTCCTGAGGGGTTGTACTCGATGGCGGGCGATAGCGGGAGGAGGAACGGAATAAAAATTATCAGGTAATGCGAACCGGAGCGCCTGCCGGCAATCGGTCGTCTCTCGCGGCAAAATGCAGTCAGCAGAGATGCTCCGCGTCGCTCCCGCGGCAAAACAGGTTCACCGAAATGCCCGTTCCTTTCGTCGGGATCAAAATAAATAGACCCGCGCACGGGGCTTCACTCAATGAGAAATCCCAAATGGACGCCCCACAGTTGAATTTCCAAATGAAATCTTTCAAAGGATTCCTCTCGAATTGAACCGGCAAATGGCAAAATTTTTGACAACTGTCTCGGGATATGCTAAGCATGAAAAAAAAAAAAAAAAAAAAAAAAAAAAAAATTAGGTTTGCATTCAGCAAAATAGCGATGATTTGGAACCTTGAAGCAGCATTAACCAAAGTATTGAGCCACAAAAAAAAGGGATCTGAAGTATGAGAATGAGAAGTTACGTGTCCGAGGAAGGTCTTTTTTTGTACACAGCTCATTTAAAGACCTTCAGGTACAATAAAGGAGCCACTTTTATTTTCTTTTGCTTCTCCATTTACTCAACCAGTTATGTACGTACTTCGTTGTCGGTCTCGCATAAAATCCATTCCGTTAGTAATTTTTTTTTTTCCAGTTTTCGACCGTCGACGGTTTCTGGGGTTGCTAAAATTTTACGCGAATTAATTTTACAAAAAAAAAAGAAAGAAAACCCCGCGGAACAAATTCATCAAAAACCGTCGACTCAGGTATATTTTTAAAAGCAATTGCGGACGGACAGAAATTTCTAAACTATGAAAAAAAAAAAAAAAAAATGGCTCCCTCCGCTGAAAATAATATGCAATAAAATCATAAATCATTACCAGCTGAATGTGGACCGAAATAGAGGTTAATCCTTAAAACTACAATTCAGAAATATTATCTCACAATCAAATTTATGTCCATTTTTTTTTATTATTTGTTTAAATTGATCCTATTATTTACACAAACCTAAAGCTACGAACAACCGATATAAACGCCACACTGATTTCTCCACTACTAAACGTTTGCATTCCAGCGTGTGTCCCTCTACCTGGTTTTGGTCCCTGACGTCACAAGCCTTGTTCGAAAATATACATGCTTCACACAACTTCGTCACAGGTACAAACGCTACTCGATCGGGCTTAAATCCAAAACATTCTAACAACAAGAAACCTCGACTCTTTCGTTTGAGGTACCACGGCAGCGCGGCCGAATCTGCTTATTTCGTCTCTCGGTTTCCGCCGTTCCACATCAGAAATTACAATTCTGTTCGGTCAAACTAATAAAAAGCCATTTAAATGCATTACAAATTTCAAGTGCATTGACGCGGCGATTGCAGCGGGAGTGAATACGTAAAATGTTGGTATTCAATCATGAAGCATCATCTTCACCGCACAGTGAATTTGTTTAGAAAGCCGCGACAGCGAAATTCGCCCCAGGATGAATCGGGCGAAAATCCGGAAGCCGAGTCCCGCGGAATAAATCGGAACAAGTCGAAATCGGCTGCGGAAGGTATTTCCGTAAGAGAAACATTCACCGAAGTAAGGGCGGGACGACACGGGAGAGGAAACCGACTGCAGAAAAATAAATTTCCCTCAGGTTAAAGGAAGCAAAAGCAAACAAGATGAAAATCCAGGCGTGCTTTTTAAAGCCTCCGAACCATCCGAACGGCTGATTTAATGAAAGGCGTTTGTCGATTTTCATTAGAACATGATTAAATGCAAAATAATCAGGAAGCGTTTGCGTGGACGCGAAGAAATTCACGTCGAAGTCAACCGGTTGAACGCTGGCTCAGTTGGACCGACTTGCGGCCCTTTTCTCCAGCTGCTTGCTCCAGATTTTCTGCAGCGTCATTTCCTCTTCCTCGGTTAAATCGGACACGGGACGCGTTAGTTCTATTTCGTCCAAATTGATCTTTGGCTCGTCCACGAGCAGGGAATCCCACCACTTCTCCTTAAGCTTTTCGATGTGAATCTGCGAAGAATGAAGAGCGAGCTAAGATCCGGGTGAAATTTGACTTTGGAAAAAAGCCCCGGAGGAGAGTTTCCAGCTAAATTCCTTAAGGAGTTTCCCGCGGCGAAAGGGGCGGGGGGGGGGGGCGGAAGTCACCGTTGCGGATAACTTCAGCCATTTTGGATGCAAGGCAATCAATCGCCCAACGCGCACGCGCGGTCCTCGGTATTTATTCCGATCGCGACATCTTAAGAATCTTGCGCCCCGTGCGGGACATCCCAATATGTCACCCTCTAAGGTTTAAACGTGGTGCTGAAAAAAAAGGTTACCAACATCGATCTGCTTCCCTCGCTCCAAATTCCACATCGCTTCGGTAAATTTTATTTTTTCGGTCAAAATGCCATCGATTACGGTGGTCCACGTACCTTCTTTCGGGTCTCTAACCTTAACCTGCATTGCCTCTGACGTGATATTCACTTCAACATCCGCAGAGGATATTTCATTCCGCGTTACTGGAACCTAATAAAATTGAAAATAACATTTTCCTTTTCCGTTCAGCGTCAAAAGACAAATCTTGATTTTCTTTATTGTTACACAAATTTTTCGCCAAATCAACGCACTACGATATCCAAATCACTAATAGTCTGAGACCATTTGTACGAAGTTCGATCGGCACCGCAGTAAGTTTCTCCGAAAGTTTGCTTTTTATGAAAAACATGCGAAGTAGAACCTGTTTGCATGTTCAAATGGTTAAGCAGTCACTCTAAGTAAAAATAAAAAAATATATATATAAATTAGGAAGTTGAATTGGAAATAAATAAACTTTTCTACCTCATTTTTGAACTGGGTATACGAATCAAGAATATTATTTAGTCCAACAATATATTCAGATATATATATTAAGATCTTAATTATGCGCGCAATTTTACCGTTTTTAATCTTGCACTAATTTAAATTTATTGAAAATACCGCTTCATTATTAACTGCCAAGCATCTTGGAGGGAGAGAAGAGCCATGAACAATTTCCCTTCAATATCACAAATACGACTAAATTTTTCTTTGATATTAAAACGTACCTGTATTTTAAAATATTTTGATTGATATTTAAGAATAGCAAAAAAATTAAATTTATCGTTTATTTACGACTAAAAATTTTTAAATTTGTTAAAAAAAATTACAATGTGAAAGGAATTCAAGGAATGTTCTGCAGTTTTGTGATTTTTAATTGGGATAAATGTAGGTAAAAACTTTTTCACGGCTCATGCCACGATTTAATTATCCAGATCGAATATTCTTTGAGAAGCAGAAGTGTGACAGCATTTATGTGATGCAAAAATTATCATTTAAATGCTGAAAACTGAATTAATCAAGTACAGTGAGAGGTTCAAACTCGTTCTGTCCGTACATCCTTACACATCGAATCTCGTGCATTTATCTGTGTGAACATATTGCAATTAATGACCGAGATTGCCAAATGCATTGGCCGAACTTAATTTTTAATGACAATTGTTATAAATTAGACTTTTCAGCTAACTTTAGTGTCACAACATGTGTTACACATTACATTAAATATATAAAATCTGGTGGAAGAAACAAGTTTTTAATTTTTTATTCATTCTTTAATAGATAAAATTATACAAAAAAATACTTTTATAAAATTAAGTCAGTCTTAAATAAAAAAACTTAAAAAATATAATCGAAATTTTTTTAAACAGACATAAAAAATTCGGCTTTTGATAATAATATAATTTTTTCAATGAAAGAAAAAAGTTTATACAGGAAGATTAAGAGTATAATTAACGAAAAGAGACCAACTGTTCCGTCCGGTATGAATTAAATGCCGGTTAAGAAGGTGCTCTCATTTTTTAAAATTAAATATACATCAGGAAAATTAGTAATTGCTATCGGATATTGAATTCCAGATTATTCGATAATGACATTTTAATTACTTGTTTTTCCAACACGGGTTATAACACCTTCACTAGCTCGGAATTATTTCTAGAAAACATTTAAACAGCTTTCATATTCTTAACATTGTTAATAAATTTTTTTCTTTCATTTCCCAGCTCTCTATTAAGATTTTAAAACGTATACTATTAAAATGATCGCTTATACTTATTTATAAGTTCTGAAATTACGCGGAATACTCGAACTAATTACAATTGATCTTAATTTCAAGGAAAGTTATTATAAAAATTTTTGGATAACGTTTTAGAAATGAATGGCATAAAAGGTGATGTTAATTGATAATCGCAATTTAAACAGAAAAAAAAAATTCCAGTTCAACTGTACTTCCTCTCTATTTTAAAAAGACAGTAATGTCGATGGCTCACGATTAAAAATTTCATTCACATACATTCTAAAATGTAATCACAATTAAAAAATAATCAACTATTATCCAATCGTTGCCGCAAATTCTCAAAAAATCAAAATTAACACTAACAACCAATGAAAAAAAATTTAGTTAAATTAATCGCTCTTTTATTAATGTGCAACAGAATAATGGAAATATGTAAAAGGGGAAACAAAAAAATCGTCTAAAATTCCGAAGCTTTTGCTTCTCACACTTAAAAATTTATTATTTTCCTATTTAAAATATTTCAGTAATTTCTTAATGAGTACATAGAAAACAGTTTTACGAGGTTAAAATGGTAAAAATTAAATCAAAATAGCTTCTTAACGAAAGCTGTTATTTTGCTCAATAAAAATGCAACAAAAACTTCTGATAAATATATTGAAGGAAATGAAATATTACTTTAAAAATAAAAAATTAAAAAAAGAAACTAAAAATTGCAATACGAATTATAAAATAATAAGTTATTCTAACAATCCTTTAGATTTGTAAGACAGACCAATAATAAATTTTATTTTTCATGATGAACATATCGCTGCTCAATTTACTGACCCATATGCGAAAGTAAAGCTAATAAATACAAAAAATTGGAAAAGCGAGTTTCAAAGAACTCAAAAATAAATAAAAATGGAAATGCTAAATAAAAATTAATATTTTTGTAAAATTCCATTTTGCAATAAAAAGAAAGAAAACATTTAAAGGCCATTCTCTGGTTTTGGTCGTTTGTTATTCGCATCAATGTCGTTTTCATTTTTTCGCTTTTTACGAATTAAGTGTGATATATCTGTGATAGGAACTGATGATGCTGAACTGCCGCTCTGTGTTTCCGAGCCTCCGCTAGATGAATTCCTGTAAGACAAAAAGTTTAATAACTTAAATAAAAATTGAAAAATTACATTGTCATTATGCCAGCTGCAAGATTCTCAAAATATATCATGACATTTTTCTTGTAAAAAATTTTCAAAATAATTAAAAAACTTAAAAGATTTCAGCTTTACTTAGTATCGTTTCCTCCAGAAACAACCTGATTTAACAACTCCTCTTTCATTTGGTTTTTAAAATCATTCATGTCTGAAATTTTTTCCTCGATATCTTTTATAACAGAGAGAATGTCTTCAATTTCACCATCCGTCGTGTAAAAAGCATCTTTTTCTTCCTCCTCGGTTTTTTTATCACCCGCTTCTTTGCGAGCTTTTAAAGAAGCCACTTTCTTCTGCAGTTGTTCAATTGCTGAAGTGAAACACGAAATAGCCTCATCGAAATTCTGCAAAAATTATTAATTTATCAAAATTATTAGAATGTTGTTCGATTATTATGTGCTTTTGTTTTATTTATTTTATTAGCTAAACATTAAACTAAGAGTATGTATAAGAATAAAGTATACGGACTACACCAATGAAATCGTTTCAATGTAAAATCAAAACTGAAAAAGGAAATGAATAATGTAGGAAATGTTAATTGCAGATTTACACGAAAGTAAATGATACATTATTGTACATAAAAAAGAAAAGTCTAAAGCATTGTTACTGCATCATAATTTCTCGTAAAAATGGAAAAAAAAATAATTTACTCTTTCTAAAGAATGAGCAACTCCTAAATGATAAAAAGTTTCTGCTATTCGTCTATCCTCCTCGGGAAGGACATTTTGTTGAATTTTTAATGCTTGTTTCATATCCTCAATGGCAAGTCTATAATTTTCTGACTCCAAACCATTTTCTCCTAAAGTCAAATAAACCTGAAAATTTTAGAATCTTCATATTATTTCGTTCTCATTTGCCTATGGCAACTTACATAACTCAAAATAAATGTTTTGAAAAATGTTACCTCAGCTAGTTTAATTGCTGTATTTTTACATACATCAGCCTTTCGCTGATATATTAATTTAGCTAGTTCTAAATTTTCCCAAGATAATTGCAAATCATTCACATTTTCAGCATCTTCATCAAGTGGCTTCTCTTTATCCACAGCTGCCACCTCTTTGGATGAGCTTTCTTGTAAATTCATTCTTTCATCATTAACTTTATCATCTAAGGCATTTGATTCTGAATTATTTTCTACTCCACTGTCTTTATTATCTTTATCATTCTCATTATCATCATTTTCTTCATTGTCTTCATCTTCTTCATCACAATCATCTTCATCATCTTGAACTTGATCTCCTAAATAATCAATAAAGAATTTGAGATTTATTAAAAATTTTAGTTTTACAACTTAAAATGAGATAAAGATTACAAAATAGAATGTAATACGGAATAATATTGTCCAATGTTGAAATTAAAATATTGTAAAAATAATCATATATATGTAATAAGTTTATAATTTTCAAGTCTTTGTTTATTTTTTAAATTATTAATAATTTTTTGGGCTACAATCATATAAAGCAATATGGACTACACATATTATATTACTTTCCTTTCAATTATGATAAATAACTTCAACATAGAGGCAAAATTTTTTATTTTTTAAATAAATGTATTTACTTTTTATATAAAAAATTAAAGTTGTTTAATTTTAATTAAGGGCAATTGGAAATTTTAAACACTCACCTAAAACTTCAGATTCATTTCTGGCTAATTCAAAAAGAGCTTTACCATAATAAAAATAGGGGTCCCCTAATTCATCTGCTTGTTCATCATATAAGGATACAAATAATTTTAAAGATTCATCAAGTGCTGCAACTGCAGCTTGAAAATCACAAATCAAAATATTTCTCTTCCCCTGGAGAAGAAGTTGAAATGCTTTCTTTTTTAAGGATTCTTCATTTTCTTTTGCTTCAGAATTTAACTTATTTAAACTGATTTCTTTACTTTCTTCATTTTTTTCTGAATCTAATTTAGAACTTTTCTGTTCATCTTGCATCATTGCAACCATATTTAGCTTTTCCTTTTTTTCATTATCTGCCATCATAAATTAAGCTGGTTTCTTCAAATTTCCCTGAAAAACAATCCTTATTTGAAAAAATTACTTAAAAGCAAAGCATCAAGGTAAAAAATTATCTGCAATTATATTTATGTAGAAAAATTTCAACATTATTTACGGTATATAAATTATTGAAATGTTTACAAAAACAGTAACTTAAAATGTAGTATTTATTTCCTAATTTGAAGTAATTTTTTTATAGTACTCCTTTAATATTTATTAAAAAAATTGAAATTTATTCTACATAATATATATACAAATAAATAAAAAAATGAAAATAATTAAAAATTAATGTTCAGATAAGGAAGGACATAATAAAATTTTTTAAAAAATACTTATACAAATATGAAACTTAACTAAAAATTTATATCAAAAATATTAACTATGACTAATGATTTTAATAATCATTGAAACTTAAAATTTTTTTACACTTACAATTAAGCAAGTGTAACTATAAAAGAAAAAATGTGCTTTATAATTCATCTCTCACGAATGCCCTGCATTTCACGTTTAGACTGAATTTTTTTGCCTCATTGAAATACAGCCTGGATATTATTTTATAAATAAAAAGTTGTGAGACATAATTAATGAATATCTTCTCTAAGTAGCAGATAACCTAAGCCGGTCAACTAACCAGCACCAAGTTCAGCTTATAATATCATGCAACCAAACTGGATTGAATATGTGAAAATAATATTCATAAAGAGTATAATACTTTTAACATATTTAGCTAAATCTAACTTTATATACTTACTAAAGATAATAACTGATCATCTAATGTAATAAATGACGTTAATGAAATACTTCTGACACGGTTTCTCTGATTTCACACTATCAGAAAACTCCCGGGTATTTATCGTGGAATTAGAATACAAATTTACCTAGATTTCCGGCCGTAAAGGCGAAAAAATGAAATTTGACTCTGTCATTATTTGCTGTTACCAATTATTTTTTAAACATATTTCACTACAAATTTTCATTAAATCATATTTATCTTCTTAATAAAGCCAATCTATGCAAATAATCTAGATTTAATACTCTATATTGGTAAAGATATAAAATATAATTATTTTAAAAAAAGTCTCTTCAGAAACGGTTGTGAACCTTCACTTTTATAAAATGAAGTTTACCATTTATCTAAGCAAAATGTTATTAATCGAATATATTTCATTTTTATAAATCAGCTTCGTGTGGTGATTATTATTAATAAATTATAATATTTAATGCTAGTTAAAGAATTCAGTTTTTTCCAAAAGCAACAATTTGCTTTTTAAGAAGTCGCTGGTGCGACGGTTATCCATCCTTTTCAACGGTTCAAATTTCGTTTCTGTATCTACGGAAAAATCACTTTACAATTTTATGTTTCAAGTTTGACTGTTTTCCCAGATTTAAATGTTGCATCAAAACAGTAAGTCTTAAATATTTTTCTTTTTATAACAACTAAATTTCTGTCATAAAAAAATTTGACTTCTCTAATTAAAACCGATGTGCGTCCAAATGCTGAAAATGAAATTTTGTGATATATTCGCTTAGTTTAATGTATTCAAAAATAGAATCTTATATTTGTAAATTTAAAGAAATTTACCGAAAAACATTCTTAGGAATACAAAAAAAAAAAAAAAAAGAAAATGCTTTGAAATTTTCTTTACAAATGATAAGTATGATTAAATAGTTCTTAATTTATTCTCTTCTATTTTAACAAGTTCCTATCAAATTACATATCCAAAAGTCTTCGAGTGTTTTTTTTCCACTTAATTATAAATTTATTATTTATCACTATACTGATTTTTACAAATCACATGTCATAAATTATAATATATTTATAAAAATTCAAATTCATATAAAATTCAAACGTACAATCAAATATATAATTTAATTATAAAAATTCATCAAGGCTCCTCAATTAATTAAACTTTGTTACAAAGACCCTTGACTGTATGACATTAAAAAACATTACTGTATCTCCATCTAATTCACGATATTTGCATAAGAGAATTCAGAATAAAAATTTTGCCATTGCATTCAATGATTATTTAACGTAACACCTAAATCTAACAATAAACTAATTGTTGACTAATTTAATTAACTTCAGTAGTAATACAATGCGAGTAGCGGATGGATAAAAGGCAGGCCGGAAATTCACTAATTAAAATCTAAAAATCACTTGAATTGTAAAAACATAATCTAAAGAAAAATATAATTATTAAAAACTCATCAGACATCATTTATAATGCGATTTATGACCGAATTATAGTTTCAGTTTATTGCCAGTATGCTATTGTTGTTACCTTGTTAACCAATCAACTTCCTCAATAATGCAATTGAAATTCTCGCTCTTATTTAAAATTTTCATGTTTCACAATTAAGGCTTTGGCGTAAACAAATAAAATTTTTTTTTTCATATCCTCTTTAACTTTTTGATTTATTACCCAGACAATCAAAAAATTATTTTTGCTAACAAGGAAAAGTTTTTACAAGTGGCAGACATTTAATTTTATGATCGTTTTTTTCACATTAATATCCTCACATTTCTATATAATTGACTTGGGCATAGAATTATCTACCTTCAAATGATAATTTTCTTTTCATTTATTCGTAAAATTTAAATTTTTTCTCAAAAGCAAATTTAATCTAAAAACTGCATGCGAAAGCACAAAGCTCATCGTCCACACAAGAATGACAGAGAAAAGAGGAAAGTTCAAATGCGATTGGGAAATTTAAACATTAATTTAATTGATTGTGCATTGCCTCACTATAATGCCTCATAAATCATACAACGTAATCTTCAATTAAATTTACATTTTCCTTTTTTCCCGGGTAAGCTTTGATTTCTGGAAAGTGTCAATTTCCCTCGCGTGTACGCGGAGACGAAAGAGAAGGCGGAAAATTCGGGAAAGCTTGGAAATTGCGTAGGGGGATTAAGACGGAGAAAGCAGAAGGGAAAGTGAAAAGGAAGGAAAGAAAAGCGATAAACTCGGTGGGAAATTTGTGATCGCATTTTAGTGTTAAGCCCGATGCAGGGAGGGAAAACGCGTCTAAGTTTAGATCGTTTCGGGCGACGCTCAAGCCTGCTCCGATGGTTTCGCATTCATTTATTAACTCGAATCTTAACTTTTTCGCATCAAAGTTAAGAAAATCAGACGAAAAAAAAAAAAAAAAAAGAACAATCGGCAGTTGCTTTCATTACGTGCCCGTGACTTATAAGTGCCTGGTTTGCAGCGTATAAGTGGAAAGTTTTACAAATTATGCGAATTTAAAATTTTCAGTATTAACTAACAACAACAAAAAAAAATTTCTCTCAATAAAATATTTTATAATTTTTAACAAAACGCAGTTGAGTGAAACGGTTCCAATCTCCGGACCAATAAATTCTTTATTTTTTTTTAAGAAAAATAAATAATGATCATCCTCCGTTGATTTATTCCAGTTAAAACGATGGAGCAATTTCACTGAAGAAAACACTTTCGGCTCCGTTTAAACGAGCTTACACACGTATTAAAAATGAAATTCGAAAATATATAAATCTTCACACAAATTAAGTCAAAAATTATTTACAAAAATTAATTGCATTCTTGACAATGTAAGATCGAAAAAGCAATTTTTAATTTTTATCTTTTCGTTTGCTTTCTTTTAAAATTCACCTATAAAACTCAATAAATCACTATGCCGAAAACATTTTCCAGAGTTAATGAAAAATTTTAATAAATCAAAGAAATGTAAGAAAATTTTTACCAATTACAAAAATTACACTTCGAACATATGCAATGGATTAATAATTAATGATACGTTTTAGCAGGAAAATTTATGTTAAAAAACCTTTTTCTAAAATCCCCAATTAATGATGAAATGTTATTTTAAAATGCAAAAAATATTTTTAAGTGTTTAAACTTGCGATGGCCAATCGAAAATTCCAAAGCTTTTTTGATTTCAATTGAGCTGATTTTCGGGAAATAAAATGGATAAAATACATATAAAAGAAAATTAATTATTATAATATATATTAAATAATAATTAATTTATAAAATTAATAATTAAAATTTATTATTTTATACGAAAATTTTATTTTTATTAGCTTTCGCTACAGTTTTACATTTGGATCACCAAATATTTCTGTATTATAAATGTAGATTTCTAATTTGACGAAATATTTTTAATTTTTCCACTCGAACTTCAGAACAATTTTGAGGGATCTTCAAGACCAAGAGTGCTTGATTTAATAAATAGTTAAACAGACGAAATTTTAAAATTGCATTTTTTCCACAAATGTATGTATTTCTTTGATGAAACTGAAAATTAAGCAGAGGAATGATACATAGGGTCTGGCGCATTGATAATTTATAATAATGGAGCCCACAAGCGGACATTGCGGTGTACAACCGAGCTTCATCTTTCTTCTGGTGACTCTTTTGGTCACCTCGCTTGCCACGGCGATGCTGTGCGCTGCCATAATGACGGAACACTGGGAATACATTACTTGGGACAGAAGTAAACTTGAAGAAATAGAAAAACAAATCAACAACAGCACGTCCAACGGCAGGGGTGAAAGCAAGATAGAATGGCTTCTGGACGGGCAGGTACGGAATAAAAGACGGAAACGAAAAGTTAGGGCATGCGGACATCTAGTCTGAAATTGGGAAATGTTCTTAAAAGCGAACGCGATGTCATTTTAGGTAGCTCGAATTTTGATTGGGCCCAAATCAAAAGATACCGCGCTAAAGAGCCAGAAAGTTTTCAAGTTTTCCATGGATGAAGACAGAAAACTGGAAGAGAATCGCCCAGCCCTTTTCCTAGTGCCAATGCACGGCGGAATTTGGACACATTGCATAACATTGGGTGGTGAGTTATCAAATACCGAGGATTATTTCCAAAACTTAGCATTTAACATATCCGAAGTTAATTCTCTCAAATCAGAAATTTTCAACTCTGGGCCTATTAAAAATATTGTCCCGAGCTCTACATAATTAAACAAACATGTAAAAAGTCATCCAACTTTTTTAAAGATTAAGATTTTATGTCTGTCGGACCTCATATATAATGGCTTTGGCCATTAGTGTGGCATTCTCTCTTTCAATATTTCCGACAATGATGAATCAAAAATTTCCTCAGTACACAGTTCGAGATGAAAATCATTTTACTGATCGCCTTAAATTCAATTCTTGAAGTTTGATATATTACCCTGGGTACCGTATATTTTGAAAACTGAAAAATAACTTTAGCTTCCTTTTCCATGTAACAAAAATATCGTTTGTTACTTCCATACTCGACGAAACTTATATGACGATTCATATTTTCATACTTTCATCACCCGACGCAATTATTTGTCCGCCAGTGGAAAAAAATAAATAGCTCGTATACTTTACGAAAATATACAAAATCTTGCTGGATTTTATTTGAAGTAATCGAAAATGAAAGAAATAAATTGTTAAAGCAGAATTTTTTTAAAAAAGAACTTTTAAAACGGAAAAATCCATTAAAATTTAAGTTGTCTTAAACGAGGAATTCTGCTTTGATTTATTAGGCATAAATGTCATGTTTAAAATTTAAAATCAGTGGTTCTATAAAAATCGAATTTCTTCGCAACATAAAAAAAATCTCTTACAGTTATAACACAGATGTTTGTGACATGTCCTTTACACTGTGAAGAGTTTATTATGAATATGAAGTTCAAACATTGATTGAGGTAACTTTTACTCACGCAGCACGAAATTTTATAGGGCAAATTCTTTTTGGACTTGCGAATTTTCAAAAATTTCATCGATGCATTAACGGCTGTAGCCGAAAATCACAGCAAAACGTAGGATAATACCTAATATTGTTTTAATTAACATAAGTATATAATTTTCACTTTTTTCATGCTCATTCAGAGATTTACGATTCGTATATAAATCATTTTAATGCCTTCATGCTCTTTGCCAGATACAAGTGAAGACATTTGTGATATAGTATGCTCTATGTTTCATTGTTTTCATGAGAAATGCAGTTTAACATGAAAAAAACATGAGCATGAAAAATTGATAACGCGAATGTAATTACAGTTGCATCGGTTTATTAAATGTGTACGATGTATATTTTATTTAAAAAAAAAAAAAAAACTTTCCATCGTTCCGTATTAAAAGGTATCAGAATGAAGATTAAAATAAATAGTCCATTTTGTGAAATTTCTCGATTTTCTTCTTTCTTTTGGCCTGATCGATTGAGTCAGATCAATAAATAGAACATTTATATATCTGGAGCAATGAAACACTTCAAATTTCTTTGGCGCAACGAATAATTTTATAAATTTTCGCGTCTTCCTTCATATTCCGAACACTTCTTATGCCCCCACATCGAAACTGAAAATGTTTTGAGTGCAGAAGGCGTGGCTGGAAAATGGCTTTTACGAGAGCAGCGGACTTTTGTCGTTTCTCCTCGTTTGTTCGCCGTTCCTTTTGGAAATTTGCATATTTCGAAGTGTTTTCACGTCTCGTTCGAAATTAATTATTTTTCCCAAATAAACATTACGCGATTTTGTTAATATTTTCACACAACCGGGATCAAGGTGTTTGCCGAATGTCCGATTAATACTGATGCAATAAGCAGTGTTCCAGTTTTTATGCAACTGGGCAACGCCGTTCTGGAAAAAAAAAGAAAAACCTGGAGAGGAAATTTCACCGAGCAGGCGAAATTCGGATATTAAAAAACGGCAACTTTCTTTTTATGGGCACCTGCAAAGAAAGATGACTGAAAGATTGGACCTGTCACATAAAAACCTTGTTAGGGAAATATAACCGTCAAAGGGAGTCAAACTTACGTCGACGTCGATTTATCGTGATGGAAGATTTTTCCTTTTTTCGGCACGGAAAAGCGCTGCTCACCCGCGGGAAAACGGCTCGTCCGTTTTACCGGAGACAAAAGAAAAACCCAAATAAATCTCGGTTTGAAGGAATGATATAAGCTGCTCGAGTTTTCCCGCTTTTCCTCTCCGCCCCCCCCCCCACGTTTTTTGGCTTTTCCTCCCGGGGAAACGTTTTTTACTACCATGCGTTCCTCAATCGCAATCTATTAGATGTTAGGGAGATTGCATGGCCGTGATGTTTTTGTAAGTTCAATCCGCAATAAAAAAAAAAAAAAAAAAAAATTTATCCTCGATGCATGAAACCAGTCGAAATTTTTTCTTGCTGCTGCAAACATTCCGACAGCACGAAAATATTTCCACCGAAACGTCATCCCGAACAGGAAATTATGTTAAGATGTGTCTCACGAAAACAATAATATTTGTACATCCGACGGTGCTTATCGTTGAAAAACCGATGCAGAGGAAGTATTTGCTTAAAAACTCATCGCTTCGTTCATCCCCGAATGTCTCTCATTATACATGAATTTAAACTCCGCCGCCTCCGAGCACCGACAGGAGCACCCCGGAAAGCAGAAAAACATACTCTGCGGGATTTTCCCTGTGCGAGACGACGGCAACCCGCGCGAACATCTTCAAGTGCGAGGTTTTGAGAAGGGGCAGGCGGGAAGCAAAAGGTTGTTTCGTTCTTTCCCGTTTCCTAAGCGCTTTCCTCTAGGTGGAAGGCAACATAAAAAGGCCGCGGCGTCGGTTGAGAAAAGGCAAAACTGTGCTTGGCACCGAGCGGAAACACGCAGGGAGAATACGGTAAAAATAATTTTTTATTCTTTTTATTTTTGCAGTGCGAAATTTTAATGCGGCGAAATTTCATTCGCCGAACGAATTCCGAGCTGACCAATCCTTTCCTTCCGGTTATTGACGGTCCCTTGGCCCAGGTTTTGGAGGAAAGGAAAACCGTTTCCCACGGTTCCTTTGGGCACTGAACATGCTCTGCGGATATTACTTAAGCTCTCCGGGAACGATTTTACTAATTAGTAACAATAATGAGGAACACAATAAATTAATAAAAAAATTTATTAATTGAAAATAAATTAAATGACATTTAATCCCCCCCCAACCTGTTATAAGTACGGTGATCGTGATTTCATGACTTCTTGTAAGTTAGAATGTCGACGTCCTTTTTTATCAGAATATCCAAAACGCCATAAACGAACCTTTAAAAATCGATTAGATTAAAAAAAATTATTTACCTTCATTTCTAATATTCAACATTATTTTTTCTATACTGAAATAAGCCCGAAGAGTACGGTGCATTGAACTTCTCCAGTACATCAAAATTTACAACCTTATGTTGATAGATGTCGATCAAGTTTGGTGGACGTAGAAAGAAAAAGGAAGTTTTCCCAAGTATGGTATCGTAAGGTGTAAGTTTTTTATTATTTTAATTCCACATTATGCAAATTTCCGGACAACGCCGCATCGTCTTCTTTTCAGAAACTTAATACTCTGTCTTCGTGGTCACATTTTATAATAATGAATGAGAATCTGTATAGAACTATTTAAATTATCTACCTAATGTCTATCCACCAATTGCGTCGTTCCTCTACTACAGGGCATTTTCCATTGGCACTTTTCGTCCCTCCAAATAAATACACACTCATAGATGAAGTAAATCATTCATTTATTTTCGTAACATGAGCATTGTAACCAAAAGTAAATTACTATAAAGATCGTTTTAGCGTGCCTTTAATAGATTCAAAATAAAAAAAAAAAGAAGAAAGTATATTTTAGATATAAATGCACAGCATTTAGAACGGCAATGTATCCGCAGCGCAAAGGCTTCGTTTGAAAGAAAAAAAAAATTTAAATACACTTTGGTACGGTTTCATTTTAATTCAATTTCTTTTAGAATATATCCAAATTGGATTAGGCCGCGACATTAATGGTGCAGTGTAGTTTTTTTTAAAAAAAATCTGAAAATGCCATTTTCTCAGATCATTTATGATTTTCCCTCTAATTTCCGCTCGTATCGTGCAATTATAAATGAAAATTTATGAGATACAAAGCAGCAATTTTAATTGGAGCGTAAATCGAGACCCGAGGTTTGTCCAATAAACAGGAGCTCTTGCGGGGAGCTTTAAAAATTTTTAAATTTGAATGTTTTGCCCTTTTGCCCCTCAGCGTTTTTTCTACTCCAACCCTCTCTCTTTTTTTAATCCTTTTCACGACAGGGTTGTGGAGACATTGCCATTAAAATTATCCAAAAATTATCTCTATAAACGCAAAACTAAGCTAGTTCAAGAAAAGTCTAATAAATTTCATTTTAAATTTTTTTCAATAAACAAAATTGGAATGTCACACGATACTTATATCCGCACCATTTAAAATTTTCAACGTTGTAATAAAAGACCGTTCTCTTACAAGCATTTCGATATTTGTATGTAAATCGATCTAGTAAAGGATTATATTTTTAAGCTGATGAACGAATTTTAAAAAATCGTAACACTGTGATAACGAGTACAGAATGATGTTCGTATAATCAGTATAATACATATAACATATATATATCCTAAATTTTAACATCATAAATAAAAGGAAAGAAGCAGTTCAACTATTACATATGATTGATTCATAACTCTCCCGGCAAAATACTGATATTTCTATGTAGTATACCTTTTAAATGATTAATTCGCATGTAATGGTACAAGTCAAAAACACTGATTACATTATATTATTAACTTTATTTATGATATCAACGGTGCGAGTATAATTTTTTTTTTTTTTTAATTTGTTACTACATTAGGATTCACATAAAATGACATAACAATAAAATATGCTGAAAAATTTGGAACCGGAAGCAACTAAATGGAAAGAAAAATTTCAAAAAATGCGTTAAAGCATTGCAAATTGTGTCAATTAAGTGCAAACTCGATATTCATTATTCTATTGCAGACATTTAATATTAATAGTAATATCTACATGAAAATATTTTTGTTAAGGCTTTAAAAAGTTATATCCATTCAGATCTGTCAGATTAGGTTTTATTTTTAATGCATCCCAATTACGCTTTCTTTTATTGTTGTGGTACGTTATCAAAATTTTTTTAACGCCACAAAATGAAATAAATTAAGGATTTTCTTTTCTTTTCCTTTTAACTCCATGAAAATTTTCATCCTTTTGCTCATTTTGCAATCGTCATACGTTACACGTGAAAATGGCTCCTTCCAATCTTTTTGCAAAGCTTTTGATTCACTTCGTGATGTCGCTTATTCATCTTCTACTTAATACATGCATCAAATTCCCTCCTTCGGGTCCTCCCTACTGTTCTCCATTCCAGATACAAAACTCGATAACTTTCAAATTTAACTGTGCATAATCTAAAACGCTTTAAGAATGCAATTCGACACTTTGAACTGTGTATCAAAAATCGGATACTGCGTCCGTATGCAACTTTTTTCATCTCCTCTCGGCTTTCCGAGCCTTTTTCTCCGTTCGCTCCCTTACTTCTCTTGTTCAAAAGCGAAGTTCAAAAATATAAGAAAAAAAAAGATTAAATTGTAATATATAACGCAATATTCGTATATTAAAAAATTCCCTTTGACGTTTAAAAAAGCATTTCGATGCTCTTTTAAGTTGGAATTGTCCTCGAGAACGTGCGAACGGCAAGATCAGAAAGGTTCTTGCAGCACTGCAGCGCGATTTCGTTTTTTCCGCTACTACCCCCTCATCTCATATGGAAATACAACGCGGGGATTAGATGAAGAAAACGTATTAAAAAACGTAAATCCGAGACGCAATATTTAAAACGTAAATGTCATTGTTTAGTAAATTGTTTTCATAAAATTGGTTAAAACGAGATTCTAACAAGGCTTTCTCCAATTCAATTTGATTAACTCTGATTTTCGTTCTTGAAATCGGGCAAATCGGACAAATGTATCCCAATTCGAGCCTGAATGTCTCGCAATTTGTCCAGATAATACTGGGCCAATCCGGCTCCCGAATCCTTAGTGATGTCTGGGATTCCCTCGACGGTGCAGGTCTCTCCGGAGGATATCGGCGGGGTTTCGGGAGTCTTTTTGGGGCTCGGTTTTAGAGGTCCCCGCTCCTTTTCAATATTCCGCAAACCGTTTTCGACGTAATCCTGAAAGTACTTGGACGTTGGCGCCAAAAAGGAAGACAAGTCCAAGTTCGGATTTTGCTTTTTGAACTCGTAAAACTGAAGAAGTCCCTCTTTTGCCGTTTCCTCGTTGGCTATTTTCATAAATATATCGGATAAGTGCTCGCTCATAGCTTTCGACAATCTGCTGCTCGAGGTTGTCTTCACGGAAGGGTGAATTTTAAGCAACCTTTTGAGAAACATCGCCAGCTCGGACGCACACGGATTCTCGATCTTCTTCAAATGGGAAAATATATATTTTCCCTTCAGACTGACTAAAACCAGCAAAAGAGTTTTGATTGCCTTTTGGGGACCTTGCGATGGCCTGTCCTTCCAAGTGTGGCGAGGATAGGCCTGAAAGAATAAGTGACACTCGTAGAGCACTTCGTCGAGGTCCAGGGATCCCAGCCAGTTCGAGTTTCCCTGCCTGATCAGAATGATGATCTTCACGAAGCATTTTGTCGAGGAATTTGTTATTTTCGGATTTGACGGTGGATTCGCGACGATGTCGAAGAGCAGCTTGATCATAGCACATGTCATATTGGTATGGTTCGAATTTTCTATTATTCGCGATACGAAGGCGCTTATCAATCTGTTGTAACCTCCTTCCGCAAACTTGGAAGTTTTGTCCTCAATCAGGGTTAGGAGAAGCTCCTGGATGAGCATTTGCAAATGATTCACTTTTATTTCCTCGGCCATTGCAGTCTTCTTTCCAAATATATCATCTATGATACGAAAAAGGATCGCATAAGTTTTCTGCAATATCAGGCCGTACTTTTCCAGTGAATACGAATTAACGAGCTTCAGCTGAGTAATGAAGCTGTCCATTATGGAATCCGTGAACATGACCAAAGTATTCCTCTCGTGGCTTGCAAAAATTAATCGCAACTTGGTAGCTGCCTGAAAAGCTATTTCTATATTGGGGCTGCCAACTTCCCGAATCACTTGCTCGATTAACAGATCCTTGGGCTGAAAGCTGGGAGCCGGACCACTTTTATTCAACTTTGCAGCTATTCTCTCAGGTATCTGAATAGGAGAATCCAGAAAACTAACATCTATTTCAATTAAATCTATTTTTTTCATAGGAGGCTCGACAAGATCCAGATCCTTAAACATGTTAATTTCGGAATTTCCCTGCCGCTGTTTCTGCGTCGAATGGGGTGCAAACTCATCTATCTCTTCTTCCGGTACTTCTACTGCAACCGATGCATTTTTGTCTGGTGACTTTTCTTTTTCTTTCCCATCGACCCTAGGTGCCAGACCGGAGGGAGGACGTCCCTTGGATGCTCTTTTTATTCTTTCCTCAAGAAGTGACATGTCCTTTTCCGACAGTTGACCAATTAATTTGTAAACCTTATCGCCTTCTATGAACCAAGCCTTCACAATTGCGTTCAGAGCCGCGCTGCGCACAGCGTTGTCTCGATCTGATATTTGCTTGGATATCTCCTTCAGAGTGCTCGATGGTGTGGGCTGACATACTGACATGCCAAACTCCTCGATGAGATTTCCCAATTCTTCCAAGCATTCCGCTCTTTGCCTTGCGTTTTTCGATTTCAGTCCTTCCATTATTAAAACAAACAATTTTCCCGGCGGATACATTTGGGACAATTGTTTGATGATTGCCCTGACTCTGTCTCGAACGGCGTCTTTGGGATCGCCTAACTTTATAACCAAGTACGGGATGAACGAATTCGCTTCTATATCGAAAACAGTGTAACTGTTTTCTATGAGTAAAGAGAAAACATTCTGCAGATATTCCAAACCTTTTAGGAGAACGGAAGGATTCGTATCGAAAAATCTCAAAGTCATCCACTTTAATATCAAATCCAGATTGGACGTCAGGGCGTCTACGTTTCCGATGTCGTCGTTCAGAGAATCAATAGCTCGAAGGTGAAACTTGAAATCCGGATGGAACATGTTTACCACCAAAGTCTTATTGAAACCGGTTGCCGTCATTTGCTCCCTTAGCAAGTCCACAAACTCTGATCGTGGCATTGTGAAATTCCACTTCAGAGTCTTCAGTTTCTGCTCGTCGATCAAACGTTGATTTTTCATGTTATTCACCGGCAGCAAAGGTGCCACGTCGACCTCTTCTTCTTTCTTTCGAGTGGACTGCTTAGCCGAAGGAGGCCCTTTTAATTTGGGAGTCATTCTTGTCTCAACCTTCCCCTTTTCTTCAGTCTTCTTGCCTTTTACGGTTTTAGCAGTCTCGGCCTGCACAGGTAATTCGGGTCGGATTTTTTCCAGCACGGTCATGATTTTACTCTTCGATCCCGCCGTCAATTTTTCAGTCTGCTTCATCATGTTTCCATATCCCACGTGCATCATTATCGGTAGAACTGCAGACTGAGCCGATTTTCTCACGTCGGAGTTGCGATCCTCCAAACTGAGGTAAAGGTAAGGCACCGAGAGAATGATATCATCTTTCGGTAGGCCTTTGGTATTTGGGAGGAGGTCTGCCAACCAAGTCCATAATTCCGTTCTCAAAGTGGGCGATCCGGTTTTTAAGGCATCCGGAATCGTCTCGCCTTCGAAATACTCTTTAAATCCGCCTTCCGCGCCCCACGTATTGATACAGGCCAAAGCTGCGGAGCGAACCCACTGCTTACTATCCCCCAGAGCTGACAAAAATCCACGGAAAAACGTTTTCATGTGTATCCTACACTGAGTTCCCATCGCTACAGCGATGGACTTGCAAATATCCAAGGCAAGTAGGGCCAATTTCCCGTTGCTATCTACTAAGCGCTGACATAAAACCGTTGGTAATTCGCCTAAATTTGATTTTATGCATTTCGCATCGTTTATAATGTTTAAAAGAGAGTTTAGTGCCTCGTTTCGTGTCTTCCAATTTTTATCGCCTAATTCACTGATCAACTGATCCGTTAATTTAGAGCTAATGTCAATTCTTGAAACGGTCTCCGGTGCCTTTTCTTCGGCTGCATCGCTTTGAGGGCCATCCTCTGCATTTGCAAAATCATTGTTTCTCTTTGATACCCGAGTGGATGGTGGAGGTTTCTCACCTTCGTGCTTTTCAAATTCCGCCTGCAGTAAGGCCATAACCGCGGGTTTCTCATCAAGAAGCGCCGAAAACTGACTTCCCAAACATGCGTATAATATTCCGCAAAGCGAAATTGTCGAAGTGCGAACGGAGACATTTGTAGCGTTCAAACCCTTCCTTATATTTTCTATTAAAGGCTTTATTTGAACTGCGCAGTCGAATTCTTTAACGGCTTCCGCAACCCAGTTCAGCGCTTCCTGTTGAACCTTCGGGCTTTTTTGGCTGAATGCGAATTCGAGGACTTGATTGGCAACCGTGCTTAGATCCGTTGCCTCGGAAAGTGAAGATAGTATTTCGGCAGCCAGACCTCCGTTTTTGGGATCCCCCAACTTCTCTGAGACATCCGTTAAGACGATGTCTACTATGATAGGCGAAATTGTGAAATTTTCAATGATAAACTTCAAGACTTCCAATTTCGATTTTAAAACCTGAAAATTAGTATCTTTTAAACCTGGTTTTTTAGCAAGAGTTTTAACCAATGTTTGAGTTGTAGAATCTTTGTCTTCGATTGATTTTACTGAATTGAAAAAAATTTCCATACAATCGAGGCGAACTTTCCAAGCCGGATCCGCTAGTCCTTTTAAAACCTCATCGGGCACTATTTCTAAAACCTTCTCTTCAACTTCTTCTTCTGTCAACTCCCGATCTCGGTCCATTTGATTCGTCTTAGCTGACATAGATGTAGTCTTTTTAACCGACAGCGTGGATGGGACTTTCTTCGGGCCCTGCCCTGCTTTGCCGGTCGCCTTATTAGTGGACAATTCAGATTTGCTTTTCTCAGTTTTCGCTGCGGCCGCAGCAGGTTTGGTTATAACCGGCTGGGCTTTCACGACGACGGCTTTCTCGCAACATTCCTTAATTTTATTTAATTTAATATTATCGACATCGGACATGAACTGAGTGATTACTTTTTCTCCCACTACTTTCATCGCAGTTCCCAATGCTTCGGCGGAGTTATCTCGCACCGTGGGATCAGATTCGTTTAAAGTTTTCAAAAGAGCCGCCGTGAGAGTTTTCAAAAGTTTTTTGTTCAATATGGTCGGAGTGCATTTCGACAGACACCTAGCTAGAAAAGAGGCGGTTTCTGCCTTCACGGCAGGATTCTTATTATCCAAAGCGTTAAGTAAATCTTCTTGCATTGTTTCTAGAGTGGTAACCGGGTAAATAGCATCAACTGCTTCTCTCAATGGTCCAACCACGTTCGCCTTTTTCTCTTTAAATTTTTCCAGCAAACTGGGGAGAACTGTACTCGCATACGGCTGAAAACCCTTTTTTAACCCCAAAGCCAGTCTTCCAATACATTTAACGGCTATACCGACAACTATCACATTTGAATCTTTTGAAATAACTTTTAACAACGCTCTAACTAAGTCTGCGTAATCTCCTTTCTCGAATTTTGGATATTCTAAAATTTTTTCTAAGGCATCTATAGCTTCCTTTCTTTCTTGCCATTTTTTAGCTTCTAATTTTGAGTAAAAGTCACTTGGTATTTGGCTGAGAATATTTATAGGATCCATAAGATCGTACGGATCAGAGCTGCCTCCCTCATCGTCGACTTCAGCATTTTCGCTAGTCACACCGTTTTCTTCTTCTTCCGTTGCCAATTTCGCTTGCTGCGCTTGCTGTGATCGAAGCAATCTTGTCGGCGCAGCCTTCTCTCCTTTTACTTTTTCAAATTCATCTTCTAGCTCAGAAATGTGAACGGCCTTTAAAGAAGTAAGTTGAGGTTTTATGCCATCTTTTATCCAACGATATATTTCCACAACCATTGCCTTGGCTTCATCCCGAACGTTCTTATCCCTATCCTCAAATAACGGACCGATAAATTTAACAAAAGGTTTAATACCGACCGCTTTCGAACCGAACTCTCTTAAACTTTGAGTAATGGTCGACACGCAGGCCGCGACAATTTTTGGATTTTTATGTTCTAAACCCTTCAAAAGCTCTTCGATGACTTGCTCCTGCTTTTCGATTTCAATATAGGTTAAAGCTATTTGCACGGATAGTTCTTTGGTCTTTGCTTTGGGAGCAGCAATAGACTTGGAAACAATTACCGACATCACATCTTTTACAGTTTTGCCTGCGATGGCTGCGTTTTGGACAAAGAGAAGCACAGCTTCTAGCCCTTTTTCTTGCGCCACAGCATTACTGTCGCCGACGAATTTGCTCATCAAACCAATAAATTGATTAAATACCGGCGCTTTTTCGTCATCTGCCGCTTTGAACAATTTGGCTACCTCCGTATAACCATGAAGTCGAGCTTTCCAAAGTTTATGGGTGCAACACTCTTCGAGAGGCAGTTTTGTGAATTCAATATCGTCTCCCATGTTGATCGATCACCTTAAAAAAAAAAAATATTAAAAAACGTTACTTTGAATTATGTACTTTTTCGAGGATATATTTAAGATTTTAATTTGTACGAATCTCCAAATTTCTTTGTACAATCGCATTCCAAAATTCACAGTTTATTTTTCATATCTATTTTAATTCTCAAAGGCCCAATAAACATTTAAAACGTTTATTATTGCATTAACATAAATTGCGATACCAATACATATCCGAAGCTTTTCATTATTTAGACCAATATCTATAATTCAAGAGAATTAATCATTTTATTTTTCTTTTTAGTCGAAGAAAAGCTATTACTCGGAAAATTAGGATTTCCACAAATAAATTGCACCAGATATTTAAGTCCAGACGTAATGAGAGAGGAGACTATTAGGACAGATTGGCAACATAGTACGTACTAAATCATTAACTTTTTTGAGAAGTTCATAGAATTCGCAGATTATTGGATTAAAAAACCGTGCAGGCAAAATACGTCAATCACACAAATAAAGATTTTATGTGAATTGGCAATAAGAAAGCCCCATATATTATAATCCCCACTGTGTAAAATAAAAATATGAACAGAACTTCACAATTTCTACCAAATACACATTTTAGATATAGCCAATTTTAAAAGCGATTTTTAATGTAAGCTTAATTTACTAATCCGATCGCATATTTGATTGATTAATTCAAAAATATTTCTTTATTTCGTTTAAGGAATGCAAAATTTATCAATTTCATGTGCTTTAGTCTGCCTCATAATCCTTGGATCCTCGGCCTTAGTCGGAATGTTCGGCATTATGAAACATGAGATCAGTGCCGTCTTAGTCACTGGCGTTATGTACTTATTAGCAGGTAAACATGATTTCAAGCACGTAATAATTTCAGAAAACATTTGAAAGATGCAAAATAATGGTTCTCAATATCCCACGTTATAAATAAATCAGTAAAAAGAAATTTATAAACGAAAAATTTGACAATTCATCCGAAATTCGAGGTTGTGTTTTTATACACAGCGGTTTTTTTCTCTTTTCTTATTTAAAAACCAAAAATTTCCTTTTTAAGGCGGAGAGATACGTAATCTTTTGCTTTTGAGCATTAAAGAACGGATTCATGTAAGATATAATAATTTATCTATTTTATTTTATACATATGAATAAACAATAATTTGATTTCCGGAATTATAAAATCAGTGAGAACGTCTCGGCTTTTTGTTGTAAAGATTAAAATCTATATGTTATTAGAAAAACAATATTCTTTTTAAATGCTCAAAAGACTTAAGCTTTTAATTTTATAATTTAGTTATTTGGTAAATAAAAAAAACAAAAATAATTTATAGCAACAATAGCTGAGTATCCTCTATACATCTAGCTGATGTACTTTTTACTACTAAATAAAATAAATGCTAATTATATTAGCTGATAATTCTCAAGAGGAAATTATATATTTATATTTTATTTAATTATTTTTTAATACAATTGTAATTTTAAAAAATTAAACATTTGTGTAATGATTACCAAAAATGAATTGAATTAAAGCATATAAATTTCCATGAAAAGAGAAAAATTCCAAAGTAAACATTTTTTCATACTATCAAACATGACTTTTTATAAATAATAAGAATAGATTTTAACACTTATGTATGATTCTCAATTGAAAGAACATTCATGAAAAATTCGCTGATTTAAGAAATTTTTCTTTTATCGTCAGCTACATTTGCAATGTTCACGTTAACCATAATACACTTTAAGAGAGCCCCAAGCAGAACCGAATGCGCAACCCTTTCTTCTACACTTGAACTGACAATTGATGGAGTTGTACCATCGACTTCGGCCCAAGAAAGATCCTACAACCTGGACCGAATAACTAGTTACTTTTTGGGGCGGTAAGATATTTTATTAAATACAAGTAAATATTATGAAATCCCTCAAACTAGTTTGTTTCAAAATAATATGAAAGATTTTCGGTCCTTAAGACTGTCACATTACTATCATATAAAGATAAATAAAAAAAATTTACAATAATACGCTAATATAATTTATTTCATAACTTAATAATCAAATTTTTCTCTACAAAAGAGCTCGATGTGATAAAAAATTTTTTTTCTTCTACACAGAATATTTACAAATGGCTGGAGCCTTCATCTCGGGTGGGCAGGAGTGGGAATGTGCGTAGCAGTCAGTGTATTATGGATTTTACTCTCAAATATAATGAGATACAACCCTCTTTCGGCACTGCTAACTGTGGTTTAAATATACTGACTTCACAACTGTCAGTTTGACTTGCAAATACTAGCTTATTCCAAAAACTTCTCTTAAATAAGTATCATTATTGAGATAATTAAATTGTATCGATTTAACAAAATAATCTTCAATTGCGTTAAAGAGATGACAAAGAAAACATCTTTTTCAGGGACGAATCTTTAACATTAAAAGTACAAAAAAAAATATTTATATATTTATCCGTTAAGAAATTTTATTTTTGATAAGAAGCGAAAATGGAAAGTATGATACGAAATAAGGATATATATAGACACTATAAGTTAAATACTCGCATATGTGGAAAAAAACATTAAGAGATTAAATGTCAATGAATGAAAATCCGACATTACGAGGCTGAACATACGGTTGGAGGCATTTTAAAAAGTGAAAACTTCATCATCATTTAAAAAGAATCGCCTGGCAGCTTAGTTGGTCATAACTGAAGTACAAAAACGAATTTTCGACATAAATATCCTCATTTTAACGGCCCGAAACCCCTGGCAATGGAAGCCTGATAATCGATACTGAACACGGAAACAATTTATACAAAAATGCTCTTTCTCTCTTTCTCTTTTTTTTTTAGTACATAAAAATTCAACATATAATTATGCTTTAAAAAAATTGTAAATTTTACGGTCGCATGTAGCAAGAATATATTAAACTTATAGCTATTAAGGTGGAAAATCAAAAATAAAAAAATCTGAAAAAAAAGTTATGAAAATTTGAATGTTAAAAACACCTCCCTTAATCTATTCCTAAAATTAAACTTAAAAATAATGGTACTTTTATATGAAAAAAAAAATGGGAAAAGCATTTTAAAAATACAGCAAACATATACAAAAAGTAAATATATAAGATTGAAGTAAATGAAAATGCAATTACTATAAAATGACATTTCACAACTAAAATATTTAAAATGTATCTTTGTGCTTCATAAACTCTCTCAAAAAAATGAAATCCATAATTTAATTATTTAAAATAAATAAATGGTTATATTGAAAAGAAAAAGAAAATAAAAACTGTTAATCCTTAAAAAGAACTTTTGAATTAATACTTTCTCAAGCATTAATAACTATTTTTTTTATTGGAATTGTTTTACAAGGAATTTAAGCTAGATCTTTTAAACTATTTAAATATCAATAATGGTATTATATAAAAATTTTTTCAAATAAAAATTTTAATAAAAATACTATTATTTATCCTTTAAACAAAATTTTCCAGTATTTAATCAGCAAGGATAATTTCAGAAATGAATAAGTGTAAAAGAAAAAGCAGGATCTGTCATCCTATTTCCATCTAAGAACAGAATTTTTTTTACTTGGCAATGTTGTTTCATTTTATTGGATAAACATCATCCATTTTGCACTAAATCTTGTTTTAGTTTTTTAAAAACTTATAATTCCTGACTGCCAAATGCCAAATACTTATTCTATAGTTACTGAAATCAAAGTTAATAGAAAAAATTCTTCAATTGTGTTTCTATTTGTCTGTTATTAAATGTGCCATAACTTTTAGGATTTTCAATTAATAACATAATACATATCAAATAAAAAAATCATATCAAACTTTAGAGAATAAAATATTCAAAATAATGCCCCTAAAAAAACTAAATTTCAGTGAATATATATCCAGAATTGCAGTAAAAAAATCATAAAAAATTACAACTGAAATTTTAAACAAGTAATGAAGATTGTAATGTAATGCTTTTTAAACCAACTTAAATTTGTAAAAAATTAATTACACAATATATTGAACTATAAATTTAAGTTATTTTGGAAGAATCATATAAAATTAAAGAAAATCCTAGATAATATGGAAACTTAAAAATTTTTAACTCATTCAGTTATTTATACTGAAGAATTTTTAACATTCTGGAGTTTCACAAAAAGGAAGTGATTCTTATCAATCTATCTAATTATTAATAAATATTTTCAACCTACCTAAATTAATAAATATTTGGTAATTTATATAAAACATTAAGTGAAATTATTAATATTCTTATAATCAGAACTAATTCATACCACTTCAAGAATAAGATCAAGGTCCTCAAAACGAATGTATTTCATAAGAATAGCAAAACATTATTTAAAATCATAAAAAAATATGCAAACTTCTAAATAAAGATTTAGAAGAAATAAATTTAACCATGAAACACATCAAATTTTCATTAAAATTTATGCTGTAATATCATAAATTTACAACATATGTGTATATGTGTAAAATAAGACACTGAAACTGAGAATCAATCAACCGAGACTAAAATATAAAAAATTCATTATTGATTCCTTTATATAAATTGTTGGGTGGAAACACTCAATATATGGAAAATGTTTAAGAAAAATATTACTGTTAGAAATTTACAATTCAAATATCAATGCCTTTAATAAATTTTAATTTTATTAATAATAATCTAAAATGATGTGAACATAAACTAAAAATGTTTATGAATTTATTTTTCATGCTCATGCATTGAAGTACTTAATTGCTTAAGAAAACTGTATATGTATATTTTATTATGACAATGTTAGTGAAATTTTAGAAATTATCAAATGCTATACCTTTAAAAGTAGAGTTTGAAAATAAAAGACTGATTGAAAATTATGAAAAAAAAATCAAAATCTTATTTAACATCAAAATTTTGGATAAAAAAGAAAAATGCCACTTATTAATGTATTAAACAAAAAACTCACTGTTATTCAATCAAATCAATTATTGTATCCTTTAACATCGAAATAAAAATTTGTGACAATTTCTTGACAATCATCCATCAACAATTACTAAGTTCCCTTCAAACGATAATGCCATGGTTCATTAATTAACTTTTGACTTTTTTTGTTTCTTTTATTTCATTAATAAGCATGAAAGTTAAACTTTAGATGTGCATCTTTCATCAGTATTTACACTATAATTTTCCCGGTCTGAGAACAAATAAATACCATTTTCACATACAAATAAATGTTTGAAACTTCAAGCAAATGCACTAAGGTAAAAAGTTATATATTTTTAAATGTTTTTTTTAAAAAATCTATTACATAATAAATTTTTGTTTCACAAAAATACTTCGTCCTGCATCTGATCGGCCATATTTTGAAAATTTGTTGCGATAAAGATAAACATTCGCGGTCACATTTTCTTTTTACATCAATGAATGATCTAATTGGTGCAAAACTGAGCAATCAAAAATTACTGATTTACTAATACAATTCACAGAACAAAATTATGAATAACACTAAACGACCGAGATAAACGCAAAAACAATTATTGGTTATTCTCAAAAGGAATGCATCCTACAAGATTCATCACGACATTCAAGATACTTACTTGTCAAAACGCGCTACGATTTCAGTGGCATTTCATATGATAAGCATGAAAGTAACTGTAAAAATGGCGGTTAAACCAATTTCCGTGATCCGTTATTTTAATTTAAAAAACCTTTGAAATGATTGTAGAGAATTAATGTTCAAATGTATCGGCGTTTTTAATTTGTTTACCCAACAATTAATTTTCGGCAATATATATATTGTTTTAACGAAATCAATTCCTGGAAATGTAATTTTTTTTAAAATATTACCAAAGGCGATCCAGCGAATGCAGAGTAGGTTTCATTTTCGTTTTTTAATACTATTTTTTTTATTTTAGTTATTAGAGCTGTCTTTTTTGTTTCAGAATATGTAATGGCTTTCAAGTTGCAATTTTCCGAGGCTATGAGAATGTAGGCGTCAAATTTAAGGCAAGGATACGGAGTTAACTTTTCTACCCGGTTGGTCATTTTAAGAATTTTCACGGTCGACTCTTTCACAAGCGGTGTGGACAATGAAGTATTGCGCCCAATTACGCATATTCTAAAAAAATAAGTGATTTGGCTTCGACCTATTATTTCCCGTTTATAAAGGTAATATGAGGTCGGAAATAAAAAAAATTTTTAATCCAATTTTAAAAAACCTATAATAAATGATATGTAAATATGGTATTTATATCATTGTATTATCTCGATCAGTGGCATTTTTTGTTGGATAATTAAATTAAGAAAAATATATTCCTTTCCATTTTCAAAATGGCGGTTTCCCGCTGCCCTCCGCGACTCTGATGCAGCCAAGCTTTAGGCTTAGTGCAATTTCCGATCGATTTTAATCCTAGTTCGGTCGATTGCAAAAAACTTTCAAATGAAGTCCTTCAAAGAATAAGGAAGATTTTTGAATGAAAATTCGAAATAAATCTTTTAAAGTGCCTCAGCTTTTAATTTTTAGAAAGCAGTAAAAAAAAACATAGTTTCAAGTTTTTGTCGCAGTTGGTTGTAATTTGAGTCACATGATTTCAATTTTCAATATGGCTCCCTGTACTGCAACTAAATAAAAGTTTTGGTGTTGAAGTATTAAAGTTGTTGGCTATTGTAATGAACGCTAATATTTCATCTGCGTTGCTTTTTGGTTTATTATTTGGTGTAGTTACAGTTTTCCATGGTCCGTGATGTCGTTGAGCACAAACTTACAAAGTGAACAAAATGAGGACGATGTAACAGAGTGTGTTGATTGGCAACTACCCCTTTCGTTTGTAAAAAAACGCCACACTGAAAATATTGAGGGAATCAGTCCGATCACTCAAACATGGAGACTGAAAGAAAGAGTAAGAAATTTTTTTTTCTTAAACTGCATTTTTTTGCAAGAAAATTATGCGAGATTGGCGTGTAAACATTCGCATATTTCCGTGTCATGTAATATCATTCATCCAAACCGACGAAATTTTTTGCCTCTTTTCATAACAAAATTTTTTTTTTTTCATTTAAAAAAATCGATAATACAATTACGTTTCTATATTTTGTTATAAATTATAAAACAGATTTCCGTTTTTAAAAATTTTAATTTCTCAATAATTCTTATATTTTAGTTATTATACTTTCTTATTTTAAAAATATTTTTTTGACATCGAAAATGTTATTTTTCAATTGTATATTTTAATGAATAATAGAGGAAAAAATAAAAGTAATTAATATATTAAATTTATAATTATTTTATAATTTTAACTTGCAGATGAAAACAGTGAGTGTAGCTTTAGTGCTGTGTTTGAATATTGGGGTAGACCCTCCAGACATAGTAAAAACACAGCCTTGTGCAAGATTAGAATGTTGGTTAGGTAAGAAGAAACTTTATTTTTTTTTTAATTTTTTTTAATGTTTAATTAGTGTAAATTTCTTACAATATCTGTATGTTAATGGTATTAAAAAGTATTCTAATTTATCAATTCAGATCCTCTTTCAATGAGTACACAGAAAGCATTGGAAGCAATTGGAGCAAACTTGCAGAAACAATATGAAAAATGGCAACCAAGAGCTAGATATAAGCAGAGTTTGGATCCTACTATCGAAGAAATTAAAAAATTGTGTACTTCACTTAGAAGAAGTGCCAAAGATGAAAGAGTATTATTTCACTATAACGGCCATGGGGTTCCCAAACCCACAGCAAATGGAGAAATTTGGGTCTTTAACAAGGTTAAAATTCAATCATATCATAAGGTTAAAATTTAATCATAATCATTATTGATGTGCCAAGGCTCATTTCGTTTTATAATTTACTTTTTATTTACAATATTTAGTTTTAAACACTTTATTGTATTTTTTTATAGTTTTGAACATCATTTGTTTCAGATAGTTGACTTTGGTAATTTTTTTATTCTATTGTATAAGGTATTACTTAAGTACCATTTATAGAATTGTATGCAAATTACTAATGATTTATATTTATTTTGAATTGTTGAGTTCTATTTTAAAATCAAGGTTTAAATTGTAAAAGAAAGTAAAATTTTATCTTTAAATTTTTTTTAGACATATACACAGTATATACCATTAAGCATATTTGATTTACAAACATGGATGGGAGCCCCTTCCATATATGTATATGATTGTTCAAATGCAGGAATAATTGTTTCTTCATTTAAGCAGTTTGCAGAACAGCATGAAAAAGATTATGAAGTAATTAAATTTTTAATATCATTTTTTAAATAAAAAAATTTAACTTTTTTAAGTTAAATTTTCATTATATATTAAAATATTGAATTCATTTACAGTTATCTGTAGCTAGTCAAGGTAGAGATAAACAATCTAAAGAATCATATGTTCCAAATTTTAAGAATTGCATTCAGTTAGCTTCTTGTGCAGCTAATCAAGTTTTACCGATGAATCCAGATCTGCCTGCAGACATTTTTACTTCATGTTTGACATCACCCATTAAGATAGCTTTAAAATGGTAATGTCTAACATAAAATTCTCTACTACAATATGTATCAGAATGAAAATTGTTAAGGGAATTTTTAAAAGCTTCATAGATTAATTATATTTAAGGTTTGTAATGAAAACAACTTCAAAGCTAGTACCAAAAATAACCATGGATCTAATAGAACAAATTCCAGGGCAGGTAAACGATAGAAGGACCATGTTGGGTGAACTTAATTGGATTTTCACTGCCATTACTGATACAATAGCCTGGAATACTTTGCCAAGAGGTTTGTGGTTTAATTTATTTTATTATTTCTTAAGTGACAAATGTTCATTCTATAATTTTTTACCAAATAATTTTAATACATATAATGAACAAAGAATTCAAATTTTATATATTTTAAAGCCTAAAATTAAAAAATTCAATATTTTAATTTTAAAGCCCCAAGTAACTTATGACTGTATTATATTTTAACTTTAGGTGATCATGATTACACTTAATATGTAAATAAAAAAAAATTACAAAATTCAGTGATTTTAAACTTTTCATAATTTTTTATTTTTCAGGGAAGTTATAAATCCTTATTGTTCTATTTCCAAATGTTAACCATAAAATTTTTAAGTAATATTTTTATTTGAATTATTAAATTATTTTGTTCGAAACCGATATTTTATTATCATATTTTGAAAATAAAATAAGTTAATAATAAACAATAAAATTAGGTAGAAATTTATATCTTTTATATATTCAAAATATTTTTCATATATTTTATTTAAAACTATTAATTTTATAATTTTTTTCCCAATACATTTTGAAGATTACAAAAATATCGAAATAATAACATTAATATCATAACATATAAAAATTAGTAACCACTCAACTTATGATTAAGTATTTATGAATGATAAGTGTAAATTTAAAGTGAGAGGAAAACATTGTAAAAAATTGAGAAAAAGATAAGGAAAAGAAAATGAAAAATAAAAATTGAGAGAGAAAAAAACAATAAATAAAAAATTGAATTTTCCTTTTCAGAATTATTTCAAAAATTATTTAGGCAAGACTTGTTGGTCGCTAGTTTATTCAGGAATTTTTTATTGGCTGAAAGAATAATGAGGTCATATGATTGCACACCTATTTCTTCTCCAAAGTTGCCGTCTACGTATCAGGTATTTACTTTAATTCACAAAAATTTGTTGATGTTAACCTAATTTAACCAATTTATAAAACTGGAACGAATTGAATATTCAGATTATTGACATTATTGGTCGCAAAAAATTATATTAAATCCTGCAACATGTTAAAACTTAAATATATATATATAAGATACGATTATATTAGACAATGCTTATACTGAAACTTCTTTATTAACGTAATTTGCATTTATGAAGTGATAATGAAACCTTGAAAATTAATTTTTATTTGATAGTAAGTTTTTCTTACTTATTATTTTAACCAAAAACTGAAAATTTTTAAGATTGAAAAATATTTATTTTCCAAGTTAAATTAAACTATAAAAATAATATAGTCTGTATTATTTCTTATCCATACCTTCCCATAAATTTTTCTTCAAATAGATTTTAATTATTTAATTAAACAAAAAAAAGTTTCTTAAATTCAATATTAAGTTTCAACTAGATGGATTTTATCTAAATCCTATAGTAAGTAGAGAAAGATTAATTGAAAGCAATTTACATTTGTGTGAGTGAAAAAAAATTGTTTTTTAAGTAATTTTTAAAATAATTTGTATATTTACAGCATCCTATGTGGCAAGCTTGGGATTTAGCACTTGATTTATGTTTAGCTCAGCTTCCCGCAATGCTAGAAAAAAATGTTCCTTTCTCCCATTCGCCATTTTTTGAAGAACAATTAACGGCTTTTCAAGTTTGGCTGGATCTTGGAGGAGAACACAGGAATCCGCCTGAACAACTTCCAATAGTTTTACAGGTATTAAAACTATGGGAATATTAATTAGTATAAAAAAATTAAATTTAATTACTTAATACTGTTTCGCTTTTACTTAAAAATTGATTAATTTATCAAACTAAAAAATAAGTTAATCGAAAATTGGCATTGCAAATTTTGGAATGATGGTTAGGAATGAAATCATGAAAAGAGAAGTTGCATATTAAAATAATAATGTTTTCTCATATATATTTAGGTTAAATATTTTCCCTCGATAAATATAAACATTTAGGGCAGACTAATGAAAAAAACGTATTTTAACAATACCGATCTCAAAAATTAAAATAAATTTTTTTCTTAAGAGATATTAAAATATATGTTACGAGTCTTTTTATTTACTTTTAGGTGTTACTAAGTCAAATACATAGATTAAGAGCTTTAGAACTATTAGGAAGATTTTTAGATCTCGGACCCTGGGCTGTGAACTTAGCATTATCTGTTGGAATTTTTCCATATGTTTTGAAACTGCTGCAGAGCTCTGCTAAGGAACTTAGGCCTCTTCTTGTTTTCATTTGGGCAAAAATTTTGGCTGTCGATAGCGTAAGTTTTTTTGGAAATGTTTATGGTTAAAAATTTAATTAAAATTCTGGTTTCTGAACAGTGAAGAAAAAATATATGCTTAGAAATAATTCGGTATTTTAAAATTATTCTCATTTAAGACTTGTCAGGCAGACCTAGTCAGGGATAAAGGACATAAATATTTTTTATCCGTTTTACAAGACGTCACAGTACCGGTAAGAGTTAATTTTTTTAAATAAATTCTTCATAGGGAAAATTAAATCCTGAAACAAATTTATAATATCAGAAGGTTATAGTAAATGAAAAATTGAGACAATTTCATTTCAGAGTAATCATAGAACACTTTCGGCGTTTGTATTGGCGTCCATCGTTAATAATTATCAAGCTGGACAAGAAGCCGGTCTTCAAGGTTCATTGGTTTCTATTTGTCTAGAGCAATTAAATGATCCTAATCCATTATTGAGACAGTGGGTATCTCTATGTTTGGCAAGGTTATGGACAAATTATGACAAAGCAAGATGGTGTGGGGTGCGGGACATTGCACATGAAAAATTGTATGATCTTTTACAAGATAGTCACCCCGAGGTAAATCATTTTCGAACATTTTAAAAGCTGAGTTCATAATAATCCTAAAGTCTAATTTAGAGACAAAATTTAAAATTTTTAAAATAAGTTTTCAATAGCTTAACTATTTTATAGAAAATTTTTTTATTTAATGATGAATATCATAAACATTCTTTCATTATGAATCTGATCATCGGATTACTGGCTTTTTAAAGTGTAATATGAAAAGTTTAAAATTATTCTATAAAAGGGTTTAGATAATATGTTTGTGAAATTTTAAATATTATTTTTTGTCATAAATTTTATTCAGGAATTTTAGAATAAATAATTTACTAATTTTAGGTTCGTGCTGCTGCCGTTTATGCTCTGGGAACATTTATTAGTTCAGTGTCAGATAGAACAGAACATGCTAATTTTATAGATCACAGTGTAGCAACAATGTTGTTGAACAAAGTCTCATTAGATATGTCTCCATTAGTTAGACAAGAACTTGTTGTTGCACTTCAATGGATGGTTTTGCTTTTCGAAAATTCTTTCATTTCTGTAGCAATGGTTGAGGAAAATAAATCTAAGGAGAGCCCAATTAGTCCGACAATGGTTATAGTAAATGGTAAATTTATTTCCATTATTTAATTTTTATTCATAAATTGATTTTCATTCTTTGAAATTCACTGACGATGTACACAACATTTTGTTATTTTAATTATTAGTTGTGCATGATAATGCATTTAGAATGAGATTTTCATGTTTGTTAGGAGTTTTTGATTAAAAATATTGTCTGTTTATATTTAATAATTTCTTTGGTTGGATTTTTATAAAGGTTTCAAAAGAAATAGCTAAAAATTTTATAAAGTTCTAAAAAAGTTAAATTTATATTGTATAAATAATTTAAGAAAATTTGTTATGTATATTTAGTTCTAAAAATCTAATAAATTTAATAAATTTTATGAATCAATATTTTACTCTTTAATTTTTTGTGAATACCATTGTCGAATGAATATAAATCTTTCAAAATACATAATTTTTAGCTTTGAGCAACGAACTTAATATTTTCGTTAAGTTAAAAAGTTTTATTTCAACTATAACTTTTTTCAGACCTAGTCGTGTCACCACAATCTAGTTTAAAAAGAATAGCATCTAGAGATAGATTAGGAAAATTGGTAGCACCAGCATCATCTTCTGAAGTTTCAGCAGTCACTGCCATAGATTTATTGCCGTCTTCGTCAGTCGATAGGATTAAAAGAGTTTCCTCCAGCTCTTCTATCAGCACATTAGGTAAAAAAGAAGTTAAAAAATTCTCCTGAGAAGTATTTAATAAATTCTTTTCAGGAAAGATCTTTGAAATTTCCAGTTCATTTCTTTTAAAAAGAAATTTTCATTTACCTAAAATTTCAACTTTGAAACGAATAAAGATTAACAATAACAGCATTTTGATTAGAATTAAATAAAATTATTTAAGTAAATTATTAAACGATTTTCATCTAACTGTTAACATTTTTATTTTTCAAACTGAGATAATCTCCTGAGCAGGAATATATTAAATATAAAAAAAAATATTTAGAGAAATGTATACAAATTTATACATTTTTAAAAGAGAGCTGTACGTCACTTCTTTGCAGGAGACTTGATCGATGGCACACTATAATTTAAAATTTAGGTTTTTGATATTAAAGTAAAATTTAAAAAAATATTTTAAATGAACATCTTATAATTTATTTCAATAGATTTGAATTTTAATTCATTAGGATATAATCCCAGTACTTCGATACCGGCGTCTCCTTTCGGAAGTGTATATACAAAGCTGTGGAATGGTTTAACGGCTTTGGAAAATGATCCTCATCCTGCAGTAAAAAAAATGGCTCAGATAGTCACGGAACGAATAAGGGAGCAGGTACAAATTATTGGAAGAGAGAATCAAGGATGCAGCAAAGACATACATGAAGCAAGAGCTTCTTCTCTAAGTCTACCTCCGTCTCCTTCAAACAGGTCATCCTACCTTGGGTGAGTTTGTATATAATTGAAAATACGAATATGGAAAATATATGGTAATTAAAAACATTTTATTAAATTTTAGGGGTGAATATTCTCCTAGTCTTATGACTGGATCATCATTAGACTTGAATAAAATAACTCCACGACCATCGACAATTAGTTCTAAAATTCGAAAAAACATGCCCAATACTATTAGCGAAGAAACAGATGAATCAAATTTCACTAAGAAATCACTAGTTAGTACACAATTTGTAGAATGGAGTTGTAAATATTTTGCTCAACCTATTATGAAAGTAGAAGAAGTTGATTTGGAAAGCCAGTCGTATTACGAAAGAGAATGGAGGTAATTATTAGTTCTTCATACTACGTATTATAAGCAACATTTTATTATATAATAGCTACATAAATGTTTATTTCGAAAAAGACAAATTTTAATAAATTTTATTCTCATTAATTGAATTTGGTTCCGCTATATCGAGATAAATGAATTATCTAAGTGTAATGTATGATAAATATCTTAATAGTCATGAAATTTCTTAAATCTGTATTTTTAATAGAAGATGAAAATTTTATTTTGTTTTACTTTATTTCATGTTCATTTTGAAAATAATTTTTTTTGCAAACTTTTTAGGTATTTAAGGAATGCATCTATAAGAAACGAGTCGCGAGAGGAACAAAAAAAAATTTTAACTGGAAAACTCGAGCATCAAATATTTAACAGCAGAAGCCCAGATTCTCCAAATGTCATTATGTTTCATCCTTATGAAACATATCTTGTTGTGGCTGCCAAAGATTACTATGGGTATTTATTATTTCTCAGTTAATTCGAAGTACTTTGAATTGTACAATGCTTTAACTGTAACAGATATTAGAAAGGTTTGAATGCTCTCTTCATGTAAATAATTTTTTTAGTGTTTGGGATTGGAATAGTGGTTCGAAACTCAGTTATTGCTCAAATAAAGCTGCAAAAGGTTCCAGAATTTCGGCAATGCAATTCGTCAATGAGCACGATATAACGTTATTGATGACTGGTTCTGACGATGGAACTGTTCGTTTGTGGTCTAATTTTGCATGCAGAGAAAACAGAGAGCCAGAATTAGTGACCGCGTGGCAGGCGCTATCAGACGTAACTCCTTCAAACCGATCTATTAACGGTAAATGTCTCAGTTTTCTGTTTTACATTATTCTATAACCCGTGATAAAAATATCATTAGTGCTCACTGATTGCATTCTTTTAATAGAAATTTTAGATCATCATCAAAAACAAGATTATCAATTATCTAATGACAAATATTTACATAATTGATGAATTAAAGGTGAAGATGGTGTATTATCAAAAACATTTTTTATGGTAAATGTTTACAAATTTTTCATTTTAAAGTTAAAAGATTTCCGTTTGAAACAAATTTGACACGTTTATACAGATTTTGTATGTGTATACGATTAAAATAAAGGAAGCCTCAATTGTGAAATCTATGTAATAGTTTTATTATTTCTGTAGATCAAGTTAAAAATTAAAAGATATTTCATATTACAAAAAAAATTAAAATATGTTCATAAATTTATATTCAAAAAATTAAAATAAATTCAAAACATTTATATGAACTAAAAAATACTAACATAAAAATTTTTCAAAAAAATTTGATTGATATGTCTTTTTTAAAAAGAGAAGTTACATTTTTAAGGTGGTGCCGGAATGGTTATGGTTTGGCAGCAAGATACGCAGCATCTCATAGTCGCAGGAGACACGTCAAAAGTTAGATTTTGGGACGCGGAAAAAGAACTTAAATTGTTAGATATTCACACTGGAACCGAAGCTTGCGTGACCAGCATTTCTTCGGATCCATCAAGTAAGTTATTCCAAATTTTGATCTGAATGTTAACAATGAAATAATTTTTTTGCAAAAAACTGTTAACATTAAGAAAAATTGCTTTGCTTCAGATTGCAATTTAGTAGCTATCGGATGTGGGGACGGCTCTGTCCGGTTATTTGATCGCAGATTAAATTCACAAGATGCCAGGGTTATGACCTGGAGAGAGCACAACTCATGGGTGGTTGGAGTGCACCTGAAACCTTCCTTACAAGACGCCACACAACTTATAAGTGGATGGTAAGAAGAAAGTTCTAACTCTTAAGGGCCATTTTCAATTTGATTTTTATTTCTTTATTTTTTTTAAAATCAAAAAATAAAAGTTGAATAATGGTGGCCAAAATTAGATTAACTGATTATTTACTTCACGTGAAAATTAAACAGGCATTAGTTCTCTGTGTGGAAATGCCAAGGGAGAAAATGATCGATGGTATTTGATGTACTTTCAGCGTTTCTGGTGATGTAAGATTTTACGACGTTAGAAAAAATTCTTCAATCGGTTCCTGCCAAACATCACACGGAATGACTTCAATGGCTGTGCATAATTCTGCTGAGATTTTTTGTTGGTAAGAAGACTCTTCCTCCCGATCGTTTTATTTAGTTTAAAAGAGTAAAAGAGGAAAATTTTTTAAAAAGAATAAGTGGAATTTCTAATTTTACGTTAAAAAAGATAAATTTTTATTCTTCTGAAACGACGCAAACGTGACAATAAAAGTGGAGTTGATTAATATTATCGATTGTTAGTAATATTATTCACATACTATTTTTTCATTAGTATTATCCGCGGCAGAACAAGCGAAATACCTGACGAATTGTGTGAGAGACCTAACGAAAAACCGAATTTTCTATTTTCAGCGGATCAGTTAGTCAATTTATTTCCGTATACAAAACGAGCGGAGCTACATTGAACGTCATTAAGTACCATGAGGGCTTTATGGCTTCGAGAATTGGCACTGTCAGTTGTCTGTCCTTCCATCCCCACAGAGTGGCCCTCGCAGCGGGTTCCGTCGATTGCAGTTTGAGCGTGTTTGCCGGTGACCCAAAGAGGTGACACTTGACGGAATATTTGCCATCGTACGTCAACGTTTTTAATTGTTAATTGCGCCCGTATAACTTTCTTTTCTTTCCTCTCTCCCGAAGCAGGATGGAAGTAATAAAAAAATAAAAGTTGAAATAGATTATATTTTTGCTTACGAGCATTGCAACATCAAATCTCAGTTTTAGTTGATTATTACTTTTAGTAGCCTTCATTTGAGCTACTACAGTAAAATGCATTAGCTTATTAAGATTTAAATGAATTCTTTCCTTTTTTTTAATATATATAA
>JAOWBB010000001.1:1071907-1101840 GCA_028565995.1 Ricinus marginatus
TATTATTAATAACTATATTATTATTCTTTCATTAACTATATATACGTTCATATAATTTCATATTATATTAATTATAAATTTTATAGTATAGTAACTTAAGCCTCAGGAAAATTTCGTTTTTTTAAAAAAAATAATTTTTTTTGCTGTTGTTAAATATGTATTATACCAAAATAAAAAACTTCATTGCAAACGAAAAATATTATATAAATATTTATACAATATATAAATATGTAACTTATGAACGACACTTTGCAAAAATTAAAATTCGATTTTCATTTACATAAATAATATTGCCAACTCTGCTTTATTAATCTCATCTATCAGAAACTTTTTTCGATCTCCTTTGGATAATATGATCCACTGATTCTTCGCATTTATAGAAATTTTTTTAAATAACAATAACATAAAAATAAAAATCAAATATTTTCCTTTCCTTTTTGATTACAGTTATAAATCTGTTCCATGATAGTAAAAAAACAAATATTTATTCAAATTGGCGAACAATTGCCAAAATTTTTCAAACTTTTATCATACTATAAATGAAATTATACTTTTTACCATTACACCGAAATAATACATGGAATATAATAGAAAATAGTTTTAAAACAAATAATTTAAGAAAAAAAATCACGTTTTAAAGTGATAATAACCAGGACAATTTCATATTTCTACAATGATTTATCTTCCTCCTTTAATAATTTTATTTTAGGTTAAATAAATAAAATTGATGATTGAGACTTTTAATAACGAGTGATATAAATATATGGTCAATGTTTGAGACTATTGCGTTCCTACCTTAGACTTTAACAAGTGTGTTTTTAAAAAAAGATTATTTCCAGTAGTTCAAAATAAGATCATTTTCGTTTTACCATAAAGAATAAATTATTCATTAATTTTAGGCCCGATATGTAGATGATTTTACATGTTTTCTATTACATCTTTTCATATTCTCATAGATTACAAAAAGATATGTTAGGAATAAAAGAAAAATGTAAAACCAAAATTATTTTTTAAACCTCTATGAACAATCTGCGATCAGCTATTCAATTGAAGTTATCCAAGCTAACAATAAATTTTTCGAATAATCCAATAATTATCACTGAAATTAAAAAAATTATTATCCCACTAGAACGTTTGAATGCAGACTATTAAAGCGTAGTAAATCAAATCCACCCAATGAATATCATAAACAAGAACAGTAAAAATTCACGATCTCTTTTTAATTTCGCAACATCAAAACTTTATATTGAATACAACTAAAAGTGAAAAAAGACCACTTTCATTCCTTAAAGAAAAACCGTAGTTACCAAAATAATATAAAGACATCAACATCTAATAACACAAAAAATTATATATTTAAAAAAGACAATTAAGTCACGAAATTCAAAAAGTGGGATATTGTCTGAAAAGCAATATCGCTATCAGCCCGTTTACAAGTATTTTATTGAAACATTTACCGATAGAAATTAAGTGACTAAATAAAGTATAATAATATACGATTATTACTGTTACTAATAAGCTTAATATAAAGAATAGTTTTTCTAGGCTAAATTCAAGGCTTTTTCTATTGAGAGAATTACCACTATTTTCAGGTTGTAAGATCAAGACGGGTCCAGCAGAAAGTTTCAAACTAGTTGTGTTTCAAACTCAGATATTTATTTATTTTTATTAAAAGATCATCTTTATAACAATTAATGAACGTATAATTCGCTTATTTAATTGTAAATTTTACTCAATTCAATATTTTAAATGTAAAATAAAAAAATAGATATTATTCGTAATATTTTTGGCTTTGATAAAGCCAATATTTTTAACTTTATTTTTAAAAAAAATAATAACGAAAATTAAATCAATACCTGTTTTTATAAAGAAATAAAATTTTTATAAGAAAAACAATATCCCTTAATGTATTCAATAAAATATATAGTCGTTGTAATTTTATTTCTCAAAAGCATAATACAGCATAAATAAAATATTTACATATTTGTCTTAACGATTTACTATTTAAAATTGCAGAATTGTAAGTATAAAAAATATGTACATTTTTTTAAAAGTATTTAATTTTTATTGATATCCATATACGTTCATTTATTAATACAATATAATAATATAATATATTATATTTAATTTATTCGAAATTCTGTAATTTAATAATATAGTAAATAAATATAATAAAAATAAAATATTTTTTTCTGTAATTTACTCATCTAATTCCTGAAGTTCTACTTGGCTATCTCTCTCTGAATAGCGCCATTCCTCTAAAATTTTACTTTTTTGATCTGGCCTTTATATAAAATTAATATTTACTTTTTAATTTTTTAAATTTAAACTATGTGTAAAAATTCATTATCATTCCGAGGCAGTTTTTTTCATCGAATCATGGATCAAAACCATGAGACCGATTATAAGTACTGGATTCTAAAAAACTTATAACTAAAAATAATATTTTTATATTTATAAGCAATGAAGATAAATTAAATTCATTTTTTTCATGAATTAATTTAAAGTTTAAATTCATATCGACAAATTATTAAAATCATTTTTACATTTTACACAACCATTTGCATTAAACAGATTAAATCTTATATTATTATCATTTATAATATACAGACATGGCAATGATGTATGACATGAATACATTTTAGAAATGATTCTTTTTCCTTTATTTTTATTTAACGAATGACAGAGAAAAAGATATTGATTTATACGAAATAGAGAAATATCTAACTATTTATTAAAATTCTACAAGATCTAATTGTATCTAGACGAGATTCTACTAATCTAAATATTTTAATTATTCTAAAATTTGCCCTAAAATTTATGTTTCTCTTTGATTGTTTAATTCCATCTGTTCATATCAATCTATCAGTGCAAATTCTATACATTTCAATATAAAATCTAAGACACAATTACTTCGGATTACCGGGAAAACCAACAACCAGTTTAGTAACATTCGAATGAAAAAATATTGTGCACATCGTTCCCCATTGCGAAAATAATACATTTGAATAAGATATAAAAAAATCAGTATTCGAGCTTGAAGTGCGGAAAATTGGCATTTTGGATTCATATAAAATCACAGGGGTGAAAGAAATATAATAAGCTTGGAAAATGTCTTTGCAAAATATTTACATTTAATGTGTTAAACTAAAAGAAATGATAAGGGAATGTATATAACCGCAGTAATTACACGCAACAATAAATTAAATTTTTTAAAAGCGACGTAGAATTCATCCTGTCCAAATGGTTATTTTCGCTTATAAGAAATCCTTACTGACGACAAAAGAAACCTTGATCGCTTAATACACTTATGAATAAATCCTTGAGCTAAACCTGCGACATCCAATGCCAACGTGCATTCTTCGCTCTAACCTCCACACTGGTTCAATATATCAATTGGCATTGCTTGAGGGACAATGAAAATGTCGTTATCCCTCAAACGATCTTCAAAGACAAAGCGAAGGACTTACTTTGACATAATTTCTGGCATTTGCATAAATAACTGCATACATCAAATGGTTTGTAAGGTACATACCAGAATATTATGCACTATTTAATCGTTGCTCAAGACATTCAAATAAGCTTATTAGCTACTCGATTTGTGTACTTAAATGGAAACACAAAAACTAATGAAACTGCGGTTATAACGAACGGTGCAATAAACCTCGAATGCAAATCAGCCGATTTCGCTCAAAAATCCCTTTTAACAATTTAACCTCCTGTTAATAGAAATGCACTGAAATCTTTAATGCCAATACGTCTTTTACTAAATGTTTAGTCGAAACAGGACCTTTGGGAAATTTCCTAACTTAAAAATGGGATTTCAGTTTTAACATCAAATTTTCAGGTTTGTTTCGCTTCCACAGAAAGTGAATGAGAAACCGAATGGTTTTATGATTAGCTCCCTTATGACCGCTCTTTGAGGAGGTCTTCATCGACTGCCTCTTTGAATGTGGTAAACTTCCCGCAAAACTAGTCGTTGTGTTGTTCACATTTAAAGAATTTAGAAATGAAGAAATGGGAGCTCAAATAAGGGCACCAATTGCAGTTCTAATATATGGCCTTATTACCATTTACGCGATATCCAAAATAAAAGTCGCTTGAATCTTTTTTCCCAATGAGTTACTTTCGAAGGCAATAGACACACAAAAAGCAGCCGATTGCCTGACAATGAGCTTTATGAGAGCTGGAAAATTGTATATTAAAACGAAGACTGAAAATATTCAGTAAGGCGTTTAATTGCTTTTATCTTGAATGCAGTTTCATAAGTTCCCGCCTATATTTCGGCTTCTATGAAAAATGTATTTCGCTAAACACTGTTCATGACATAGCCTCGATTGATCTTATTTGAATTAAGCGTTTGCCAGTATTGACAGTTAGATAAAACAGGGGTAATTAGACATATATCTTATTAAAAATTCCCTGCGGATACCGGTTCAAAATCTACAAAAATCCTACCTATACGATTCACGGTTGTGTGACAACTCCCTACAGCATACAGCTTTGCGTCTACGAATGGACCTGCAAATTCAATTAAATCATGGAATCAATAATAAAAACTGACATATTTCAATAAGGTACTTTTAATTTGCTCCTTACTTTAAAATATATTTAATATAAATTTTATTTCATCCTCATTTAACAACTACCAGCTTAAATACTAAATATGGGTGACAATTAAATATTTAAACTTGAGTGCTTAAAGTTATCCAAACAACAATATTTAAAATTTACTAATAAGACATGGTATGAAATTAAAATGAATCTTAAAAATCTGTGAGATAAAGCAATATCAATGATGTTTAATGAGTGACTAACCCAAAAAAAGGAGAAGTGGTTAAATTTCAAATGTGGAAAATTTAGAAAAGCAACAATTTTTATTAGTTCCAATCAAAAGAGAAAATGACTGAGATGTATTGAAGTTTAAGAAAAAAATTTAAAATTATTTGTCAATTCAATTTAAAATATTTTAGTCAGAATGATAAAAATTTCGAAAACCAATTTTTTTCTCTGAGAAAGGGACAAACTTAATTTTTCAGTTCATTAAGCACAAAACTATTACACACTACAACTAATGAACAGAAAAATAAAAAGTCTTATTGTTTTGTAAAAAAGGAAACTTTCTCTTTCCTTGACATGACTAAATGTGTCAATATTTAATAACAATAAAATCAGAGAAACAACTGCTAAATAATACAAAAAAAATCATCATTTTCCATGATTTAAACCATTAAATATTTTTTAAATTAAATTTTAAATATATGTAGAACAAGTGCTAATTGATAAATTTCATTTTATTTTTATCAAAATGTTTTAACTATTAATAACTTGAAAGTGATAATTTTTTGAATGTAACAAATAAATTTGTCAATTTATTACAACAGGTCAATTGTAAAAATTAATTGACGCCATTTGTTATTATTCTGAATTTTTAAGATCTAGTTCTAATCTAGAAACCAAAATTGATAAAAGATTTTTTTCTTCCACCAAAAAAGTTCAATGCAAAAAACAGTTGTAGTTAAAAAAATTTAAATTTAAATAGACTTCAAATCAGCCTTACATTACAAATATTATATATGAAGGGGGAAATTTTATTCAGTAGTGAAAATGAATCATTTAAAACCAATTAAAGAAGAAAAATCATTGAAGTCTAAGTACTTGATCAAACGAAAAACAAAAAATACTAAGACCGTAACTGGGAAACAATTATTTTCCGCATATCTTAAATGAAAATTATTTTAAAGAACGAAAAAATTTTTTATTTTCTTAATCTCAAGTGACTAAGGGAAGAATATTGATTCTTTTAAAATTTTAATTCGAAAAAAGTTTTTCTTGACGGGGAAAAATTTAGGAAAATAAAAGCGAAAAATATTTAAAGGAATGTGTTTATTTTATTTTTAGTATTAATATATTATGTCATTATGTACCTGGATTATTGGTTAATATTTCATTGAAATTGAGAATTATCAATGAATTGTTCGTTAAAACCATTATAATACTAAAATTATGGATACACTCAAGATTTACAGATTATCAAGTTGGCAACTTGTATCTGTTGCCTAAATTGGAAGAAAAGCTTTTGATGATCCCGAGCTCACGGGTGTTGTGTAGGGTATTATGAGAGTTCTCTGACAGTAGTATCAATTTATGTTTTTATCATTGACGAAGGCGTTGGATATTTCCTTCAATTACTAGCCGTTTATACAAAGATAAAATGGAAGTTACACGAAAAAGTAATTTTATTTTATAATTAAGTAAATCAAATTTTATTTCAACTTTTTCAACTGTAAATCAATAAATTTGAGAATGCAACAGAATTAGTAGTAAACATTTTCAAGTATCGTATTTTTGGTGATGTTTATTTAATTAATATTTTCACGTGATAGTTTAATTTAGCATTTTTCCACCATAGCTTTCTATATCAAGTTCATTTAACATCTACGTGATAATTATTTATTTTCTTTAGTCCTTTAATGTGCAGTTTTTTCGTGGTTGAAAAGTCAAAGAAAAAAAACATAATATAAAGAAATTTGATAGAAATAATTCTTTTGTTGCAGATTTCGATGAAGTTTATTTAAATTTAGAACAAGCATTTGAAAAAGCTCAGTTCATAACTTTTGATACTGAATTCACTGGTTTAAGAATTAATGGAGCAGAAGCTGTAACTAAATATGATACTTTAGAAACGTTGTATAAAAAGGACAAGCAGAAAGCTGAATCGTTTCTCGCCATCCAATATGGCATTGTACTGTTTTATTATGATGAAGAAACAAATAGGTTAGCTTGAGCTCAATTCAGAACATATACTGTCTAATTTTTATGATTACATTTGTATTTTAATTTTTCTTATTTCCATTATGTTTCTGTTTCAGTTACACACATGAGGGCTACAATTTTTATGTTTATCCATCACCTCTAAGCCCTATTGTTAACTTCATGTGTGAAGCTAGTTGTTTGGAATTTTTAATGCAACATGATTTTAATTTTCATAAATTATTCAAAGAAGGGATTCCATATATTACAGAAGAGGAAAAGAATAATCTTCTACAAAGAATTGAAGAAAGATATCAAAAGGATTTGGCTGAAGACTCATTTCAAGAGACAATGCCAATTCCAGAAGAGCATAAGTCTTTTATAGAAGAAATCTTAGAAAAAATTGACAATATTTTAGCTGAAAATAAAAAAGAAAAAATTAAAGTGAATAGATCAAATAGTTTTGTTAGAAAACTGGTGTGGATTACGGTTAAGAATAAATATGGTTATAAAGTTTTTGTGACAGTCAATAAAGATGAATCCATGACATTATATGTTGGTTTGACAAAGGAAGATTATAAAAAAGAGATGCAATCAAAATATTTAAATGAGAAGGATAAAATTATAAAAAATTTTGGATTTTGTAGTGTTATCAAATTAATCATACGACATGTAATTATTTTTAATTTTTTGTTTCCTGAAATTCAAAATTTATTTTTAAAAAAAGCTTTTTTTAATTACTTTATTTTTGAGAGTAAAAATTTCAAATTTAATATATTGATTAGGAATTTATTTTTTTCAGCAAAATTTACTTATAGGACATAACTTATTTCAAGATCTCTTGTATACCATTCGACAATTTATTCAGCCACTGCCAACTACATATAAAGATTTTATTGAGATTGCTCATTTTCTTTTTCCAAAATTGATAGATACAAAATACATGGCATCAACACTTAATTTAAAAAGAGACACAAATTTGCAAAAACTTGCAAATTATTTTCAAACAACTGATAACATTCCTATAATAAAAATTGCAGAAAATAAAATTGGATATAATGGCTGTGAAAATAAAACACATGAAGCAGCTTATGATGCTTATCTTACAGGAGTATGCTTTTTAGCTATGTGTAACCACTTAGGTATGTATTTTAAGTTATTCCTATCAATTTTCTTGGTCAATTGAAGTAAATAAAATATTGTGAATGAAAAAATTGTTTTTTGAAAAAATTTTTCTTTTTTATATAACATAAGGATATACATTACAGGAATTGAAATTATAGCTATTTTTTAAATTTATTTATTACTTGAAGAACATAGAGACTTATTATTTAATTAGTTGCAGGATTTTAAATTTAAATGCATAACAATTAATTTGATAAATTTCATGTGAAAATAAACAGATTTATACACAGAAATTTCTTAATTCTATTGTTTGACAACTTTATTGTGTTGATGAATATTTATTGCTCAGTTTATATATATATATATATTTTATAACTCTCATTTTTATATATATATACCTCAAATTTAAGGAAACTAGTCTTTGTAAAAAGAATCTTTCAAAAATTCAAAAAAAAAAAAATACAATTCTAACATATTTATAGGTACTATTTGTATATACTACATATGTGCATGTGCACACACACACACACACACACACACACATGAACATATACATCTATATATTTTAATACTGTGAATATTTTTTGCAGCTAATCTAGTTACTAAGTAAAGTTCTCCTGTATGTTTTTTAATTTGTTTTAATTAATTTTATTACATTTATAGGCAAATTAAATAACAGTGACATCTTCAAAATGCTTCCTGAATCTCCTTTATTGAAACCTAATATGAACAAGCTTAGTGCACCAAATTTACAAGACATTCCATGTATCAATCTGGAAAGCTATTTTACACCTTGTAACAGAAGAAATGTATTTTATGTGAAATTTCCTAAAGAATGGAATAGAAAAGATATATTGAAGTTATTTAAAGATTGTGGTAAATAAAAATCTTAATTTTTATTGAGCTAGTTTCTGGTACTGTTCATTAATTTAAATATCTGTATTGCTAATTTTGTCATTAAAAAATATTAGGTTAAATTAAAATAAATTTAAAAGGGACCCACTTTTAAAGAAAGTTTAACAATTTAAAAATTGTTTTATCTTTAAAATATATTTTCTCATACAATTTATATTTTATTTTTTAGGTTCTGTAAACATAGCATGGTTAAGTGATACCTCTGCTTATGTCTGTGTTGAACAACAGTATGTGCAACGCATTAAAAATTTAAAGACTTTAAATACTACATATGAAATATATACATATAATGAATATCAAAAATCACTTGAATCAGTCTCTGACAGTTCCAGAAGTAATAAAAGCACTCTTCCACTGACAAATAAGAAACATAGCTTTTCTGATACAAATATTTCAAATGATTCAGAATTTATATCTTGTGCAAAAAGGAGACAAATAGAAGATATTGGTGAAGTTGTTAAAACCCATAACAGGCCAGTTGATTGAAGCTTTATCATGGTAAGACATTTAAAATTAAAAGTTGTAAAAATATTCTGTAAAAGTGCCATATATAGGACTATTTACAAAGATATTCTTAAAACTTTAGTGATAATCTCTCATAATAAATCAAATTTTATAACAATGAATTAAGAATTTGTTAATTAAGATTAAGTGACTAAAAATGTTATATCATTTATATTTTACTATATATTGTGCAGTAAGATAAATAATGTATATCCTTCTTATCTTTAAATAGTTAATAGATTTGCATTAATATATAGATTTCATAAATTTATGCTGTCTTAAAACTTAAATATGTTGATAAAATATATATGTGACACATCATTTGTTAATATTTGGATGATTGTTTCATGTAGCAGAAAAAAATTATATATTATTATTATTGACATATGACAAAATTATAATTTATTTAATGAAGTTTTTATTTAATTTTAAAACTTCATATTTATTCAGGCATTTGAGTTTGAGATTTCAGTTGACAGTTGAGTTTAAAATTTCTTCCTTTCTGTTTTGAGATACAATATATATTAGTACTAACTTTATATCATGTAAAGTTGATAGCTATCATTTTTATTATATCACTAATAATTTAGAACTTAACATAGAAAGTTCAAATCAAAACTTTATCAGAAAAAATAATTTAAATTATTTAAAATAAAAATGGGATATTTCATTTTACAACTTTTTTCAAATTTTTATAATAAATAAAATTATTGAATACATTTATAAACTTGGCAAAAGAAAATCTTGACTGATAAATTTTTTACTCAAAATTAATAGCAATCATTCATATTTTCTGGTAGTACTTCAACAACGTTTCTCACTATCCTTACTATTAATGGAGTTAGTTCATTGTCCAACAAATCATGCCAAACATTTCTTAAAATATCTCCTGCTCTTTGTAAATACAGTAATTGATTATTATTCTTTCCTTCCTCACTGGAATCCCTGAAATAATTTAAAATCAAAATTGAATTAAATATGATATTTTTAAATACAAAAATTTATTTTTTCATTTTCAGTTAAATATTGATATATAATTGATATGATATATAATTACTTACTGCATTGTGAAAATAAAGTAAGAAGGCTTAATGTCAGATGTAATTTCATCACATAAAAAATGAAAAAATCTTGCTGTCTCTCCAGGTATTTTATGTAGATTAAATATTAATAAATGTTTTGTATTTCTCACTATATTTCTATAAAATTCAAGTTGTTTCCCATAATCAATAATTTCTTTCTTATGTTCATATATAGATAAATCACTCCCTTCATTATGTTTTTTATTTATAATCTGTCCTAAATATCTAGCAAGGCATTCAGCAACTACATAGCTATCTTTATTAATACTTTTGTATACAAGAATTAATGTCTGAACTTCAGTGGTAGATGAATTCATTATTTTTAAAACATTTTGCCATAATATTTTATTCTGATTTGGAAATTTTTTTTTTAAAAGCATAACTTCTTTTTTTACATCAATGTTTTGATTTTTAGGAAAATAAATTTTCCATAGTATACTTAGTGCTAAAATTATGACTGCAGAAATTAACAGATAACAGTAAATATAATGTTTAGCTAAATTTTTTTGCCTTGATCCTTGTAATGTCTTTGTATTCTTCTTCATGTCTTTTAACTCAAAATTTTGGTGTGAACTCTTATATGAATGTTCTGTATAAGTAGCATACCTATACTTTTCACTTATTGGTTTACATAAATCCATTGATTCTAAATTTTCATTTATATGTTCTGGTTCTTCCACATTTTCATCATCCATTTCTTCTTCTAACTTAAAATAATTAGATCTTAACTCACCACTTTTACATTTTCTCTTAAGTGCCATTTTCAATAAGTCTAATTTTCGTTCAATTTAAATTTTCTGCAAATATTAGTCATATATCAATATAACTTCTAGGGAGTCAGATATAAAATAAAAAACTAATGTTGGTGAGTTAAAAAATGTGTTTCATTAAAATAAAAATAAAAAAAAAATTCAAAGACAAAAGGGAACTGAAAATCTTCAATCGATTTTACTGTCTTTTAGGCTCACCAAGTTTAAATTTGTTTTCAAATGTTCCATATCCATATAGAAGTATATTTAGGAACTTAAATTTTGACTCGTACTTGTAGAAGCTCCAAATGTAATTAGGTTACATTGAATAAAATTTTTAAATCGAACACGTCAAAACCGACTGAACATTTCACGTTGGATTGAGAAATAACATTCACCTATTTAGACGTTACGTCTGATTTGGGTCAAAACTTTTACTTTCCTTTTTTATTTTATTAATCATAATATTTAATTTTTGTAACATTACAGTGAGAATCGAAGAATTTCCTATCAAGACTTAAGGCACTCAAGGTATATTTTTAAAAAAGTTTTCTTTTTCTCCCTCAAAATTTGCCTACTAAACGTTGCTGGTACTCGACACATCTCATTTAAAAACTATCCTTATTCGGTCATAAAATTACACGTGTACAGAATATCACTAAACGGTAGCAAAAATGTGATAATTCTCATCCACATTTCTCAAAATCACAATAACAAAAAATGTGACGATTTAAAAAAAATTACAATTAAAAATTCGAATTCTACATCATTTTTAAAAAATTTCCAATTGATCCAGTTTAACCTAATTTGAGAAATCGGTGTCTAGTATTTGCCTTTGATCCAGATTCAAAATTGATTACAACTATATTTTAACAATAAATTCTGCACATAAGTCTCAGAATGATGAAAAACTCGAATAATACTATATTAGATGACAGTCTTATTTATAATTTCATCTTAACCAGCACAAAGAAACTCTGCTTAAGACAAAAATTTGAAGATTTTTGTTAAATTACAAGGATGTAATATAAGAAATCAGACAAGACAAATAGGCAAAGAATTAAAAAACAAACATCATTTAATCGTCATCGACTAGACTTAACAATTTCATAACAATCTGAAATTCTGAAGAATGCAAGTTTAATTTTAAACAAATAGGATGCCCAGTACGGCCGTTGCTCTTTTCACTACGACTAAATCTAGAATGAACCTCGAACATTCCTTAATCTTAGCAAATATTTCTAACCTTGTGTTCAGCTTCGCTGCGATACTAATGTAATGCTTCTGTTGGCAGTACCAAAAAATAAATAAAATATCGCCATTTTTCTATTTCGCTAATTCGTCATAATAAATAATTTTTTTAAAATACTTTTTTTAAAATCACAAAATTTACATGTGCTGTTTTGTGTTTAGCAGTTTAGTTAAAGTTTATTATTCATAATTACATGGTAGGTAATTATAAATTATGTAAGTTAATTCTTTCTGCAGGCAATTTTCCATCACTGACCCAACCCCTAAAATTTATAAATTTATTTCGAACTGCATTGTCCTTCTCAACTAAATGAAAGATATTTTTGAAGAATTATGATTTCCTGGGATTCAGAATAGAGTTTTATACATACTTAAAGTAAATTTAATTTCGCTTAGTGATAATAGATCGTGACCTAACTAATTAATATTACACATTATATGGTGTAAATTGTGCGTACTTAAGAAAATTTACTTAAGAAAATGTGTATTTTAAGTCGAAGAGTTGGGAAAAGCTTGATATTTTCTTAGATTAGGTTATTATTAATATTCTACATTATTCAGTTACATTTTGATATATTACTCTAAAATCTTTGTAATTATAAAATTTCATTCTGAAATTTTTTTGTAATTTTAATTAAACATTCAATTTTAAATTTTCATATTTGGGCGTCTTGATATAAAGAATAAATTTAATTTCCTCTTAAAGAATCCCTATAAATGACTAAATTTCCTTGTTGATGCTTAATCCAATTTAATTTAATTAATTAAATTACATTAATTGCTGAATAAGGATTTTTCAATGTAAAGTTTTTTAAATATATGGGCTTTTGCAAAATAATACTTTAAAAAATTTCTTAGTGTTTATTATTCTTTAGGCATTCTCAATTTTTTTTTACTCAGGATTTTAGTTCTTATATTAAATTCATTTTGTGATTAATTTAATATGCTATTGAAAATCTACTTTTAGGAAATCTGAATGTCTCTGTTTTTATAATATGTATGTTATCTTTTTTTACATTAATACTGTTATTAAAAAACAAGAAATTTTCATGATTTTGTTTCTATTATTAATCTAGTGTTGAAAATTTCAGTAGAATTAATTATATTAATAAAATCTATTATTGTTCTTGAAGTCAAAAATTTTAATTTTTATAGTTGCAAAAATTGTTATTTATTTCAGTTATATTAACTACATTTAATTCTTTAAAAACCTGATTTTTCAATCTTCTAATTATTTTAGTTTTAGACATTTTAAATGCTTAACATTTTATGCAATATTCAATTTATATTGCATTTTTTTAAATTTGCAATGTTTAATTTCAGTAAACTCATATGTTAAAATATTAAAAAACAATATTCAGTTGAGTTAAAAATTGAGGAGATAGGCAATTATTTCATAATTGAAAACAGTTTTAAAGTTATAGTAAATCTCTAGATAATATTTACTTTGAAAATGAGTTAACATATTCTGTGAATTTATTAAAGATGCAAAACTATTATGTGAGTTTGAATATTTCTGCTTAATTAATTTTATGCTTTAATTTATCTTTATTAAGTATTAGTTGCATTGAGTAATAATGATTTAAAAATTTTTTCACTTACTGCAATAAATTGGAAAATATCTTTTTCTGTAATATGAAAAATGAATTTGTTAAAATTTATAAATCAGCATATAATTTTGAATCAATTCATTATTTGGAATAAATCTAAAAATAGAACTTTAACTATTTATTTCACCTAGCAATTTATTATTGAAATAGCTTTAATTTGTTATCTATTAATAGATTATTGTTTTATTTTCTTTATGTGATTGTAATTCAAATTTATTTTCCTGTAAAAGTTTACATCACAGTTTGTACTAAAAATGTAGTGAATAGTTTTAAAATATTGTTACATTTGATTATAAAAAATCCTTATTTTAGCAATGAATATTCATTTAATAATTATAACATGCACTTTATTTAAAATTTCTTAATTCAGTATAATTTGTAATGGATTAAATTTCAAAAGATAGAAAAAACACTTTTAATAAAAACATTTTAAATTGTGAAATAAGGAATAACTTGATAATAATTTATTTTTTAAGTATTTGCAATATTCAGAATTTTTTAAATTATCATTTACATACAATAAATAATAACAATAATAATAATAATATAATAATATGTAAAATAATATATTGATTAAAATATTAATAAATTAAATGAATAATATATATCAATAATAATAATGTACTTATGAAAAGTTAGTTTATCAAATCTGTGTTATTTATAGTATAATAATTTAATTTTTTTTAATTCTTCAGATGAGGAGGCATCGTGAAGATTTACAAATGAATGTCAGTAGCCTTAGAAGAAACATTAAGAATTTGGCCCATAATTATACAGATGCCCAAGTGAAAGTGAGGGAAGCTACAAGTAATGATCCTTGGGGTCCAGAGAGTATTTTAATGTCAGAAATTGCTGATTTAACTTATAATGTGGTTGCCTTCACTGACATCATGCAAATGGTTTGGAAAAGACTAAATGATCATGGCAGAAATTGGAGACATGTGTATAAGGCTCTTGTATTATTGGAATATTTAATAAAAACTGGATCTGAAAAGGTAATTTCATATTGTTATTTTATTTTATATCTCTTACAATTTTAAGAAACATTTTTATATTAGATATATACATATAGAATTCAATTTATAGATATATGGTGAAGATAATTTTAAATACTGTCTTCTTAAAAAGTTAAAATTTTTTTATTCATTGAATAAATTACCATTAAATATACCATTAATTATTATTATACATAATATAATATAAATAAAATACCATTAAATAGATGCTAAAAAATTGTACTATTTTGATGAAACTCATTCATTGAAACAGACAAGAATTCATAAAAAGTTTGTTTCATAGTTCCCTCAATTGTATACATTAAGTCTAAAATTTTAGTTCCATTAACAATAAAGAAGCAACAAAATAGAATTATTTTCCAAGTTTATTCAAGTGAAAACTTGCCCATTCAGTTTTTGAAATCTTTATGAATGCATTTCAATGATTTTTTCCTTATCATTAAAATATGTGCTTTTATAGATTATCCACTAAAAAATGCTGACTTAGGCCATACCAATAACATGTTTTTAACCTCCATCGAATTTATTTTCTCAAACTTTATTTTCCCATTATTCTCTAAAGAAACACGTATATTAATATAAAATCACATGAAACTATGAAATTTTTTACTATTCGAATTAGTGAATATGAGAACTTTTTCAATTTAGGTCGGGCAACAATGCAGAGAAAACATATATGCTATTCAAACGTTAAAAGATTTTCAATATTTTGACGAAAATAAGGACAGGGGTATGAATGTAAGAGAAAAAGCAAAAGGATTAGTAAATTTATTACAAGATGAAGAGAGGCTCAAAAATGAACGCGCAAAAGCTTTAAAAGCTAAGGAGAGATTTGCTCAGACCGCTAGTGGATTTGGAAGCGATGGAACAGTGGTAAGCATTGACACCATATCGAATTTTAGGCTCATCTGTGTGTTAAAGTAAAGCAATGCAACATGAAATATTGGTTTCTTCCGTACTAGTAATCAACTTTGAATTTTTTCCGGATAGCTGTTGGTTTACAAACTGATATTTGTTTTTTATATAACTTTTAAATCAAATTCATGATGAAGTGGTTGTGAGTAAAAAATAAATTTTAAAATCAATTTTATTATTATGTATGTAATTTCAAGTATCAAGGGAATTGGTCGACTACTCACGAGAGACCAACCACTCATGATTTAACAAGTAAAGAATTGGAAAGTGCCAGACCTCAAACCGTAGGTGAAGAAGAATTGCAGCTTCAGTTGGCCTTAGCAATGAGCAGAGAAGAAGCAGAGCAGGAAGAGCAAAGAAGGAAAAGTGATGATGTGAGATTGCAGCTGGCACTGTCTCAAAGTCAGCACGAATTTAAGTAAGAAACATTTTATTTTAATTTTAAAATATTTTCAAGTTAATTATGTACACCATATACACAGTGTGACTAGTATTTAAATTTAAAAATATTATATTTTTGCAATTATTTTTAATTCAAATTAAAATAGTTGTTTTTTACTATGTGTAAAAATTAAGAAATTTTGAATCAGCTACCTAAAATTGTTTTGTAGAGCCAATTCACCGCCTCAGAATACCAGTCATGTGCTGGACTTATTGGATGTAAATTTAGGCAATGCAGCTTTTCCTGAAACTCAACTCGATCCGTGGGGTATGCCGCAAAAATCGCAACGGTCACAGGTATAATAATTTAAAATTTATTTTCATATACTTCCTTATTCATAAATCGAATATTTAGTTCAATTTGTTATCAAAGTGTAAATGACTATCAACTTTTTTTCTTATTATCAAGCACAAAATTTTCTTGCTAAAAATTTTAAAATATTGCAATATTGAATAAAATATATCTTTTTTTATTTATCACATAATATATGTTAAAAAATATCCAGTAGCTTCAAATCACATGTCATTTTTTCTTCCTTTTTAAATCAGAATTTCCTTTTTAAAAAATGATTTGGTGGTATATCCTTTGTTCAACTATACTGCTTTTATCTTAGACACTATTTTAACTTTTCACTATATTATATGAGAGTTTCTCAAGGGCGGTTGCGTTCTCATCGTCAACGCCCTCTTAGATTTCTTTTGTACCCATAGGTATATAATAACGATATCGCTGAAAATGAGCCTTAAATATTAATAAAGCTCTGTATTTTAGGTCGATCCCTGGAGTAGCTCCACATCAAATCCCAGCGTAACATCCTCGCCCGTGGTAGACCCTTGGACTCCTGTGCATCAAACTTCGAAAGTATTAAATTCAAATTCTCAAACAAAATCTGCGACTGTGGACCCTTGGAAACCTGTTTCAACACCTCCAAAATCTCAAAATGCAGATCCATGGAGTCCAAATACAGATCATTCAAGTCCACATTTATCCTCGCCCTGTGATTTGGATGAATTTGATATTATATCAAATAGAAGCAAATCTCTAAGTAATGGTAATTAAGTTCAATTTGCTTAGAAAATCTCGATAATTGTAGACAGTTTTTTAAATTTTTAATGAAATTGTGGCGATTAATCAAGCTTGAATTATTTTTCAGGAGGTACTTCACCCGATCCGTTTGATTTAGGAAAATTAAATGATACTTTAAATGAATCGAAACCGGTAAAAAAATCACCCCATACATTTTTGGGAGAAAATTCATCTTTAGTAAACCTAGATAATTTGGTAACGGTGAATTCAAAAGTAGATTTACCTACCCAATCATGTAAGTAATTAAAAATATCTTATTTTATTCCTCTTAAATATATTGTAATAAATCTCTTATATTTCATGTTTTTATAAAATTATAGGATTTATATTATATTATATGTAATATATATTTATATATATATATATATATAAAGCTATATATAGCTGTTATTATATATTTAATTTATATGATTGTTTATATAATTTTTATAAAGTGTTATATTTTTAAATATCTTTTGTAAATATTTGGATGTGCAATGATTTTCATTTATTATAATTATATTTATATTAGGATTATTTGACTAAACACATCTTAGAGCGAATTAATTTTAGGTAGTCTCTATTGATAAAGAAAAAGTAAAATTTACCAATTGAATATTCACTTTTTTTGTTGCAGCACTATCAGGAGCAATGGCTAATCCTTTTGCTGGCTTACCTCAGCAATCTACTTCAGCTGTATCAAATCAGAATCTTTTTCAGCAAGTATCTTCAAGACCAAGTGTCAATCAAATTCGACAATCTGGCTTTGGTAATGACTCTTTACCATCACCTTTGGTTCCATCTCCTAATCCGTTCCTTTCTTAACAGGAATAATTATTATTTAAGGATGAAAAAAGTTCTTTGTATTAATCTTCACTTGAATGAATTATTTTTTAGCCAGCGAGAGAGAATACGTTTTGAAATCAAGTCAAAGTAACGTGTATATTAAAGCGGATTTTTTGCATAGGATTCTTTGTAACAATACAAACTTAGAAAATAAGTTAAAAATATGCATTTTTATTCAACACATATCTGCATAATTTGTATGTAATCGGCTATTATACAATCTTGAAGGATCATGAAAGTCAATGAATTTTCAAAATGGATTGCTAATACAGTAATTAATTCGATCTTTAAATTCGTTACGCGTTTAATCCAGAAATCAGCTCTAAAATTAATTCCAGTTCAAATAATGAAAAAAATTTTTTTGATTTTTATACGGTACTGAATTTCAGCATTCTTCAAATCGCAATTTTTAACATAGGAACTTATTAATATAATGTAAATATATTCATATTTGTTGTATCAATCTGTAAATTGGTTTCATTTTGCAACATCAGTAAAATCAGAAAAAATTATTTTTCTACTAATTTATTCATATTAGGCTAAATGGAACATAAGTTAAATGAATTTTCTTTACCTTCTTAATTTTAATTTTGATTTTACTTGCAGGTTGTGAATCTTTCGGTCATAGTTAATTGTGACCTTCACTTAGTCAATTATCACAGCAAATTAAAATGAAAATTTACAGGTTTATTTTGATTTTTTAAAACAATTGTTTACAACGAATCTCGTACAAGTATTTTATTTTCAATTTTAAGCAACGTATTTTTGAAGTTAATTTTTTGCTGATGAATCTCGTAACATTTATCATTTAAGCAAAAAATTTACTCGAAGAACATTCTGCCAATGAATCTCGCACTTTAAAATGAATAAATTCACACTGCTTGAATGCATTTAGAATTTCACAATCCATTTTTTTCATAAAGAATGCATTATATTGACGGGATAATTTTAAAGATTTAGAATAAGGAAATTGGTTGAAATAATTGTTAAGGGCAAATTGTGTCAAATTGAGTTTCTTTTTAGATTAAAATTTTTTAAAAATATACTTTTATTTTAAATAAAAATTGTTTTAATTGAATTTTTATTTTATTTGCAATTGGCTTGTTTTCTTTTGTTATTTCTGAATTTTTTATTATTTTAATTCACTATAACATTTGTTTTTTTGTTGAATTTTTTTTTGCCCATTTTGAAATTACTAAATTGATTTTGATCCTATTGATCCATCTTTTTGATAGGAATGTTTTTAAGGTATAGTGATGAAAATAGGTTTCCTTTTACTATATTTTTAAAACTACAATCAGTCTTAATTAATTTTTAACATTAATCAAAACCTTAAAAATAAAATTTTAATTTTCTTCTCTTCATCCATTTGATATTAATACAATTAATTTGCAATAATTTGGAAGTAAGTTTTGACTTCTTGTGAACAATTAATTGAATTATTGTGGATGAGAAAAATGGTTTCGTAGCTTGTCTTGCATTAAATACAACGAAAGTCATTTTGTGACGTGAATTTTGGATTGCCAAAATTATTATTTTAATTAATAAGTTTTTTCTACGTTAACTATTTTTATTTTCTGAAACGAAAAAAATTGAATCATTAGTTCACCATTCAATAATGTTTTTCAAATGGAATAGTTTTATAAATCCACGATAGTAGAAGCAGATAACTTGAAAATAGGATTTCGTGCAAAATTTTATCTTCCGTTAGTTCGAATCTTGCACCCGAATCACCCTTCTTTTTGAAAGAATTTTCAAAATTTTTGATGCTTGCGGATTTTCTAGTGTTTAGACATATTCGAATATTTTACATTTAATGATTTTAATGTAATGTAGAGGCCAATGTCTTGAGGTAACAGGGGGTAATAGAAGCGCATATTTTTTTTTATTTTCTCATCACAATTTTTTACTTTGATCATTATTCAAGTCACTTCCTGTTAAAAATCAAATTCCTAAATGTCGTTACTCTTAATTCTTTATAACTAGTGAAAGTCAAAGTGTTTTCATGCGATTACAATCATTTCAATCTACTCATTTTTTTTATCGCTTTTAATTTATTTTTCGTGTAAATTATTTTTACAGTATAAACTGTGCACCCTACAACAAACATTTGTTATCTACAAATCAATATTGTTTAGTTTGTTCCTCTGATTCGATTAAATCATTTTTTCGTTATTTTTTCACAACTAAGGGATTTATTTATAAGAAAAAAGCGTGAAATTTTTAGCGAGGCATTATCAATTTCGCGATATGTTTGTATTTAATTTATATTTCTAAAACTATTTCAGAGAAAAATTCTGATTTTAACAAAGAATGCGCTCTGATATTTCTGTAAGATCTTGAAGTCTATTGGTCGAATTTCGGTTCACAATTTAAAATGATCCAATAGGATTACGGTTTGACATCTCACCAATAGAAATGCCAGAGCATTCTTACTATATCATCCTCTTTTGCTTCCATCGTTTACTGTGGAAAGACGCCATTTTAGCGATCTAGCGAAGTCCAAGCGATTTTGCACTTATAAATTTTGTGGTGTGTTTAACAAAAGTTTCAAAGATTTATCGTCAAAGTGTGCAACCAGGAATGGCTGAATTTCATGCCGCTCCTGTATATCAAGAACAACTTCCAGTCGTGCAGCTGGAATTAGAGGGAAATCCGAATTCTCTCGCATTAAGAAGACCTTTTGATCCTGTGGCACATGAGTTGGATGCTACTTTCCGACTCACTCGTTTTGCAGACTTAAAAGGATGAGGGTGTAAGGTCCCTCAAGAGGTTCTCTCGAAACTCTTGGAGGGACTTCAGCAAGACGATAACAGTGCCCAGGATTATGAACATGCACATTTTATGCATATGGAAATTCCTAGAGTCGGTAAGTTAATTTGTCCCTATGGGTCAATGGATCCTGCATTTATCAATTTTTTCTCATTTGGTTTGCCGGCCGGTATTTAGGCGGGCCACTATAAAAATATGTTTGAAAATCCTGAATTTATGATTGATTGTGCGTTTTCACTCTAGAAATTTCGAATTTTTCAAGCTCACATTTAAAAGAAAAAATGCCTACAACATCTAATTTTAATTCCTTAAGGGTTCAAGGACAATTTTATTCTAATTTCAAATTTTATTTATATTGTGTGAAATTGATGTGCGTTATTAGAATATAGTGAAAACTAAGTAAATTTTTATTTAAAAAAATTTTGCGATTATTCGTTTTAGTCAAATATTCTTGAAAATTAATTTTAAATTATGAATATCGGAATACTTTCCCTTCCGATTCAACAAGTTTTATGAATAATTTTAGGATTCGGATTAGGATCATCATTGACGCCTTTACGCCATGGCGGACTATGCCTTGTTCAAACAACGGATATTCTTTATCCTTTGGTGGATGATCCTTACATGATGGGCAAAATTGCATGTGCTCATGTTTTGTCCGGGTTATATGCTATGGGGGTCACAGAATGTGACAATATGTTAATGCTCTTGAGTATTTCTACAAAAATGGCTGATAAGGAAAGAGATGTGGTCATTCCTTTGATGATGACTGGTTTTAAGGTAAGCTGTAATCTAGACCATGTATATTTTTTTGTGTTCAAATTTTGATTCTTTGATTGCACTTAACTACGATTGAGTTAAAAAGATCTGGATTTAAAATTGAAACAGTCCTAATAGGACTGTTAAAAGGTGTACTTATTCATATAAATAATATTGCCTTTGGAAGTGCTGTCAAGTTTGATCAGTTTAAGTGCCCATATCAATGTTGTAATAACTATTTATATATTAATAACATATTTAGTAAATATTTAAAGTATGAAAGAAAAATTTTAAAAAATAAGTCTTGACTAAACACTTTATAATGCATTGCAATTATTAATTAATATAAATTTAAACTAATAGCTTTAAATATAAGACTATTTTTATTTCAGTTTATTAGATATTAGAGACTTAAGTAATAGAATTTCTAATTTCCTTTATATGAAATGAATGACTTTATAGAGAAATAAAATTACATATAGTAAATTTAATTCATATATATTTTTAAAAGCATTTTTGATAAATTTCTTGGTTAGGATTGTGCTCTTGAAGCAGGTAGTTCTGTATCAGGTGGACAAACAGTTGTTAATCCTTGGTGTTCTATTGGAGGTGTTGCTTCTACCATATGTCAACCTAATCAGTACATTGTGTAAGTCAGTATTCATCAGATACTAACAACTAAGTTTTTTCTTACTTATTTCATATTTTTTATATAAATTTAACAGAATTAGAACAATAATTTTCAGAAATTTTTGTTTTTATTTTACTTTTTTTTTAAATTCATTGTTTTAGAAGTAAATAATTAAAATTACAAGCAGATTGTTATGATCACAAAAATATTTCAGTTTCCAAAACAATGCAGGTATATACTTCAATTCAAATCATGTAATTTTCCAGTAATTTTATATGTGAATAATTATTAAACTTTATAATGCTTCAATTTGAAATTTAATTAGAACATGTAATTTTAGCATTGAAATATGAAATAGAATACTTTAAATGAATTAATTGAAAATGACCACTTTAAATGTTACTGTAACATTCATATTAGAATAAGAAGAGAATTTTACTTTTAAAATTATTTCAGCAACTAAATTTTTTCAAATTTTGGAAGTAAACCAAAATATTTTTTACCCAAATTGTATAATAAATTTGTTAATTACTGTGCATAGTTAAATATTTTACATAAATTAATGTAAAATTAGGTAAATTAAAAATATTGAAAATAATATTATTTAAATATTTAAAAAAAAATTGCTTCATGTTTGCAGTCCAGACAATGCTTTAGTTGGTGATGTTTTGGTTCTGACAAAACCATTAGGAACACAAGTTGCAGGAAATGCTCATCAATGGCTTGATCAACCGGAACGTTGGAATCGCATAAAACTTGTAGTTTCAGAAGAAGATGTTCGCAAAGCATACCATAGAGCAATGGATTCCATGGCTAGGCTGAACCGCATTGGTGAATAAATATTTCAGAAATAAATTTTTTTATTTTATACATTTCTTATATTTGACTCTCATAGAAATTTTAATTTTGAATAAATATATTTTTCTGTAATCAAGTGTTTGCTTCTAAGTAATTATCTTTTTATTTCAGCTGCTAGATTGATGCATAAATATAATGCACATGGTGCTACAGATGTAGGAGGATTTGGACTTTTAGGACATGCTCAGAATCTTGCCAGACAGCAGAAAAGTGAAGTAGCATTTGTAATTCATAATTTGCCTGTTCTAGCTAAAATGGGTGCTGTTGCTAAGTGCTGTGGAAATATGTTTCAATTACTTCAAGGACATTCTGCAGAAACCTCAGGTACATAATTATGTTGACAATCATTCAACTTGAATTATGCAATGATGATGAAGCATTATTTTCAATTAGAATATAATGATAAAAACAAAGGGGACGTAATTCTGAAATATGCTTCATATAGAAACTTATATGGAATAATGTAAAATATGGAAAACTGTCAAATTATGTTTCATTTTCAGGAGGTCTTCTTATTTGCTTGCCACGAGAGCAAGCTGCTGCTTATTGCAAAGATATAGAAAAACAGGAAGGATATCAGGCTTGGATTATAGGAATAGTTGAAAAAGGTAATCGCACAGCTCGAATCATAGACAAGCCACGTGTCATTGAAGTTCCTGCCACTGATAAGGAAGGACAATTGTGGTAAAACTAAAGCTTTTTCAGTTTTTCAATTGAGATTAGTTCAGGCTTAAATTTCATATGGTTATTTCCTATATGCCCAAAAAATAAGCTAAGGAGGGGAGGAATTTAATTACTAAAATAAATATTTCATTAGTATTTGCTTAGTGACAGGAACTAAAAGTTTATGCTTTTTGTAGTAGGTAAAATCATTTGCAGCAAACAGAAAAAATTTTCTTTAATCATAGATTTCATTTAGATTTTAATTTTCAATAAGAAAATAAGACTAACTTAGAAAAATAAAGTAATAACTATTATAACATAAGATACTGATTTTAAAAAAATCACAAGCCGGAAAGTGTACCTTAAAAGAGCAGATCTTTTTAGTTTTAACCTAGTATCACATTGTTTTGAGCCATTTCAGTAAATTTAATAATAATTACTTCAGTGAATCATAAGGATAAAATTATTTCTGATACAGATAATTTTATCAACTTTTTTTCTTTTTTAAATTCTGGATGTTTCAGATTGAAGTGCAAAATAAATGAATGTCTATTTAATATTTATAATCATCAAAAACAAATATTTAACGTAAATAATTTTTCAATATTTAATTTATTTGGCTTTTTCTTAAAACATTATGAAAATTAAAAAATTTCAAATATTGTAAATCACTGAGAATCATCATGAAAAAACAAGTATCTAATAACTTCCAGTAACATCTGTTGTATATTGATTCACAAAATGAAAATTCATTTTTATCCACTCAATCGCCAATTCATTTAGTCAACCTGATAGTATAGTTCATAATAAGGGAAGAAATAGCGCTGGCAGTAGTCTAAAATTATTGAGAAACCTGTTATTTAAAATAAAAAATAATGTTGATTCTTTTGTATAGTTCACCAAAAATACAAATTCCTAATGAAAAATGTTTTTTTGATGCTGGTAATTGCTGTAATTTTTTATTAATAAACTTCAAATCGTTTTAAAAATCTTATTTTAAAAAATTTGAATACATGAATAATTATTGAATACAATGAAGACAAGAAAAAACATTTTTAGGTGTTCAAACTCCTACAATAAATAGCATTTTATGGATTTTATGGGAATAAACTACTTCATTTTTTAATATATTCAAGTATAGATTTCATAGATATCACTGAAGTAAATTCACAAGATAAACTAAACATATATTTTATAATGATATTTAGTTGTTTAATTTGTCCTCCAGGATAAATTAAAATTTTTATAGTTATTAAGAATAAATAGTTTTAATGATTTATATAGAGAAAATGTTCATTTTGCGTCAAGTATTTTTTTTATTATATGTGTCGCTTTGCACAGAGAGAACTTTGAAGAAGCCTGATTGTTATGAAATATGAATCCGAATCAATATGAAGGACAAATGTCAGCTTTTGCAGATATCGCATATGTCGATAGCTGAGGAATGGTATTTAAGTGGCTAAAATGAAATCGATGTTTCTATCATCAACCTGAAATCAGTTTAAAAATTTAATAGTTCATATTTCTAATAATCATGAATTACAGAAAATTGTAAAGCGACTATTAAATAATTTTTCTAGATTTTAATAATTATAAAATATGTTTGAATTTAATAAATTCTTGCTCCTTGCTTTTTTTTAAAAAAAAAAAATTGTCGATTTTAATTTATATTTACCGGACATTTTTTTCCTTTGCCGTCCAATAATGTGGCTAAATTTTTTAATAGTATATCATAATAACTCCTGTACAATAAAAATATAGCATGAATAGTTATAAAACTCGATCTTTTCTATATTCCATTAAAGTAATTACACGCCTTTTAGCTTTCACACGCGTCTCGTCTCGTCAGTACGCGATTTTACTTATGCCGAACTCGTTAAGCTATCCAATTTGGGTCTGTTAAGCATTTGAAAATTGAACTACCAAATACTATACGGATCGTTACTTCCGTTGGAAGACCAATGTTGACAAAATTGAGTAACGCTCGCTGTTGATGTTTTTGGTTCACCAGGCATGTGTACAAAGACCGCATATGTTGGTAGCACTTTTGAGCTGCAGGAAACGTGAAATGGCGTAAAGTTGATGTTATCTGCAAAGAGATTTGAAAGTGTTGAGGAGCTCTAAAAACAATTAAAACAAAGTTTTTAAGCAATACGTAAGACATGTTTTAATATCGTTTAATATATATTTATAATTTTGAAATTCCATTGTCTGGGCGAGTTTGTTAAAGGTATGGCTGAGAAGCATAGAAGCGCTCCTGTTATTTCAGATTCAGTTAATACAGTGGTAAGTGAATTTACATTCATTGTAATTTAGTAGGATCCGTTTACGGTTATAAAATTAATCTATCTAATGAGTATGACCAGTTATAAGTGTTGTTTTATCTCAAGTTGAAAACAAAATGAATCCATACTTAACCTCACCTTATTAAATGTCTCCATCGGCTAATAAATAAGAATTTTAAATTTTTTATCCAATTATATATAATTTAGGAAATTTTTTTTAAAAAAAACTAGTACTTTTTATTTTAATTTACAATTTAAAATTTCTATGCAGCATTCACACATTCACATTCATCATTTTATTGTTGTATGTACAAAAAATTTCTCTATTTTGTAAGTTGAATAAAAATTATGAACATGTTTTGAAGGATTTTATACGTTTATAAAACAGTAAATAGTATATTCAACTTCTGTTATAATATTAGACTTAATGAGATTATACTAATTTAAATATTGATATAAAAATAAATTTAAATATGTTCATTCATTTTACTTCAAGGAGTATTAATATATCAATAAATTTTCATATGTAACTAACTGATTATTTTAATTCAAGTTGTTAAAAGTTTGAAAATTTTTTTAAATTTTCTTAAAAAAAATAATTATTTGAAAAAAATTATAAATAAATTGAATAAGTTAATTGTAAATTTAAGATTATTATATGTTAAGGTATATGAAATTAACTTATTGTTAAAAATGAGATTAAAAATTAGTTTTAAAACTTGTTTAATAAAAATTTGTTACTCAAGTTTATAGTTTTTAAGATTGAAGATCATTACATAAATTTGAATATTCAACATTTGATTTTTTGTCATCTGCAGTAACTATTTTTTCAGGCTATTCCTGACAAATTATGCAGTGAAGCAGGGCTCAGTTTATCATGGGCAGGAAATTCAAGGTTTGGTGTTTTCCCATGTCAACAAAAAACATCAAAAGACTCAGATGTTAAGAGCCCATATGCTAATTCAGATTTGGGAAAGGATTATGTTCATTATATTAGAAGGGATACAATTTTATTTGATCCAATTGCAAGGAAGCTAGTAAATGAATCAAATGGATATTTTATATTTGCTCAGAAATTAACAGAAAATTTGGGAAATAAAGACTTCTCTTATGAAGTATTAAAACTCAGCAGACAATATAGAAGTGTTATTAGAGCTTGTTTGGAGGATTTTCAAAATGCAACAGAAAACTGTTCAGAAGAGAAAAAGTTGTTTTACTTGCAAAATATTCCCACATTTTATAATATGGAACTTATCTGGCATTTGTGTGAAATTATTTTCATTGATGTTGTGCCTGGTGACTTAGTTTTGACCCAACTTATAACATGGATCAGATTTCATGTACCTCAAGTAATAAAATTAAAAATTTTTGTTTTAATATGGAAATGTAACATAATACTTGATCATATATAACAAAAAAAATTTTCTGTAGATCAAACTTTGTTTTTTGTCTAAGGCTTAATTTAAAGTTGTTTTCTTATAGGTAGAAAAAGATGCTCTTAAAATACTTCAAGATCAGGATGTTGATATTAATTACACTCCTAATTATTGGATTGTTGTTATCAATTGTTTACTCCAAAGAAAAATAGATACTGTTAGAGCACTATTGCAAATGAATCCAGAATCAGGAACTGAGCCATTTAAATTAGTTGAAATAATTCTACGAACAATGCCAATTTTTGAGGTTAGTGAATTGAATGAATAAGATTAAAGTTTAACTCTGTAAAACTTTATAAATGGATATATACATATATATATGAAAATATAAAATAATTATAGATTCTTTTCAATTTTTCAAATGTTTTCATTTGGAATCTTACCTTGCAAATGATTATATAAATGTATTACATGTAACTTTATTAAAAAAAAAATTTATTTTATTTATTGGAACACATTTTTTATTCAATTGTTCCACAGTAATCTGTTAAATATATGAAATATTCAGCATTAATAAGGTTTTTTTTTTCTCTTTCCAGTTATATGGAGGATTAACTGTTACAGAATTTCATTATCGCCATGAATGCTGGAAACAAGAAGCTAAAAGACTACTAATTGATGGAAATTTCGCCTCTCATAAATATCTCAGCATAATAGTCAAGGTCTAGCAACTGTTGCATAAAAATTATTTGTTTTGTAAAAATTTTAATTTTAAATGAAAATATATTTAAATTTTAGATTGTTATTGGCGATGAATCCATGCAAGAAATAATCAAAAATCACTGCGAAACTTGGTATCAACATATGGTTGCGAGTCTCATTTATGCCGAGCCAACAGTGAAAGTTTTTGATCTCGCTTTTTATGCAAAGCAAAGTATAACGAGATATGGAGGATATGAAAAAATAAAGCAATTGGATTTAATATTATGTGCCATTATGGAAATTGACATTTTTAAGTTGGTCGAAAGGATTCAAGACTGGACCGAAAAAGATTGGCTTCCTACACATCTAACAAATTTACTGTACATCAGTGGAAGGTTAAACGTACCTGGTTCGCAGCTCAATAAGTATGTTTGAATTGCATGGTAATTTAATTAATTGGATATTTAAATATGTTGGAATTACACCAGCTGATTTATTAAAACTTCTTATTTCATTCTATTAAATTATTATTTACATTTTTTGTTCTAATGTCAATCTCTGTTTAAAATTTATTCATTGTTACGAATCTTGATTAAAATTTTATGAATGTATATTTTTTTTTTTAGTATGGGGAATTCGCTCCATGAGAATCTTCTCCTTCGTTATGGGACTTTGATGATGTCTCATAGAGCATTATGGCAAGTCGGTGTGGATTATTTAGATTATTGTCCCACCGAAGGAAGGGGACGGTTAGAAACTTTGTTATGTCGAATACCATACATAAACGATGAGAAAGCTTTGAAAATAATCCAAATAGCCGGGGAAAGGGACTTGGTTGAAGTTGGTAAGCATGAGAAAAACTCCCCAAATACATTTCTAAACTAACTATTTCTTTCTGTAAACTGTTTCTTATCTAATAATCGAGAAAAATTACTTAAATGGAAAACATTAAAAGAAATTTATTTTTATTATTTATGACATTTATTTTTATTTTACTTTAAATAAATCTTATTAAATTTTTTTTCCATCTTGTTGATAAAACCGAAAATTTTTCAGTTGTTCGTAAGGAAGTAGATTTTTTTTATGTTCCAAAACTAGTTAAGTATATGAATAAATTATCTTAAATTTGTTGATTGAAATCAGCGACTGGAACCTCTAACATAGCCGATATTATAGGGCATAGAGATTGAAACAAAAAAAAAGTCAATTAAAATATGAAGTTTATTTTAATTATTTAATAAATTTTTCCATTATTGTGCAAATGAAATTCATTCTTTTATAAGCAATATGTATTTTTCTTAATATTTAACGTATGTGATAAATATTTTCAGTTTATTCTATTGGAAAAATGAGAGGGATGCGAAGCTTAGCAAGGGGTGACCTTGGAGCTGCCTTGTCTTGGGCGATGAGATGTCAAGATCCAGTTTTTTCATCACAATTAGCAGATATATATTTAAGAAAGTATATTAAAGAAGGAAAATTTGAGTCTATTGACTTACTTCAGAACTTAGGCTCGGGAATATTACTTAATGATAGACTTGCATTTTTAGGTAAATTTTCAATATATCAATGTAATATTTGTAACCTTTTGATTTTGAGATTTATCACAAAAAT
>JAOWBB010000001.1:1101940-1113272 GCA_028565995.1 Ricinus marginatus
TATTTTTTTGAAGACTAATCATATATTCTATAAAATTGTAAATTTGGGGATGTTCCTTTATATTGTATCAACGTTTTTATTCTGTCAAATCATGTGTTTTAAGTAAAAATTGAAGCTGACTTAAATATGAAAATAAGGCGAGAAAATTGTGAAGTGTCTCCAAAAACACTATTTTGAATTTCTTATATTTATTTTTTTGTATTATATATTTCGGTTTTTTTGGGTTAATTTAATTTAAATTATGTAGGAATAGGAAATTTAAAAATTGAAGGAAAATTATAAGATTCTTGGAAGAATATATTTTGATGATATTTCTTCATTTTTGTGATCTAATCCAAAATCATTCGTCATATTGTTAATGTTTTTCGTCGAATTAAAAAAAATCTTGTGATTTTTATTGGAATTTAAAACAATATTTCATTGTAAGTTATTATTGTAAGTGAAAAACTAATAATTACACAATATCTAAACAACTGAAACATTACGACGTTTTCGCTAATTGTAATTTAAAAACTTTTCCCAAGATTTTCCCTATTTCTGTTTAAGAATATATATATATGTACATTTATTTATATATTAAATTTCATTCTTGAATCTCAAACATTTAAAAAAGCGCGTTACCAATGTTTTAAAGTTATTATAAATGATTAATAATAAATTAGCAAAAATTTCCAATAAGAAAGGTTTTTCCAGTATTTTTTTGTTATGTAAATACTGTCTTATTCGCTAGATATTGTAAATAATGTGAAAATCAATTATTTAATTTCTGTTTATAAAGTGGAATTGTTTTTCTTATTAATTATCCAATAATTTTGATATAATCTTTTCTGATTTCGTACTTTTTGGTATGTAAATATTTCCGGTATCCTTTTTTTCCTTATTATTATTCTTTCAAATGTAACTTCAGGCGTAAATTTTTTTTCAGTATTCCAATAAGCTTTATTAACTTAGTAATTCGTCTAAGCTATACATTTGAGAGAAAAAAATTTACCGCCGAAGATGAGTTGTATATAACATTGCAATTAATACTTAAGAAAACTCAGGAAAATAAATAATCTTCGGAATTAATAGCAAATTTATACATGAACATATATGTATATATTAATGTTCTCATTGTCAAATAAAAGTTGTTTTTTTTATTGTACTTCAATATTCGGCATGACCAGGGAAATTTAATTTATAAAATTGGCTACATGTATTAAGTGCGCATAATCAAATTATATTTTAAATTGCTTATTTATTATAAATAGGTCAAAATCACTTGCGAAAAAGTAATACTAAAGTTTTATTGATTTACATGTAGAGCTAAGAACATGAAATTTTTTTCATATAATGTAAAAATTATTATTTCAAGAAAATGAACTTGTCAGAATTTCTGAAATCAGTTTAGCTTTTTCATGTGATGAAATAAGAAAAAAAAAGAAAAAACTCTTTTATTATCAACTTTCTTTTCTGATTTTTGAAATCTAAACTATTAACATCTTTAATTATTATTTTATTAGCATTAATCATTAATTTCAAATTTTTCCAGATTCATTTAAGAAAGTAAAAAGGAAAATTCTAAATTTTCCTATTTTTTTCTTTTTGTCGGAATTAAATTTTTTTTCCTAAATCCACTTTTAAGAGCCATTGAAATTTATTTCAAATAATGGATTAAAATTTTCGAATTTAAATGTTCGTTCTGAATGCCGTAAAAACCTTCTAATATTTAAATATAGATATTTAATAGTGTTCATAAGTTATGGAAGGATGGTTATAAGGAAATTGCAAATGGTAAATGAATAGCAAAAAAATATGATTTATCTGTTAAGATTTCCAAGAATCAGCGGATTATTTATCAGTCAACGACGAAGCAATTCACAATTATCCAAATTATTGGATGTAAGTTAACTTAGAAATAATTTTTCCTCATAATTCATTTTTTTTGTTCCACATTTAAAAGTTGCAAATTTCGAATCCTATAAATTTGATTTTCATAATTTGAAGATTTATTTTAAAACACTTCCAGCTATTCAAATAAGTAATTTATTTTCTTTGATGTTTATATAAGTTATTCCTTACAAAGCTAACTCGTATTTCTTCAGAATTTCAGTTCTGAATATTTTTAAGGTTGAAATTAGACGTTGATATGAGTAAAAGCAATGCAAACAATTTTTGATCTAATGAATTAAACCGGATGTACGATACGTAAAATATTCGAAATGAGGGACATTGCCACTCTTTGAAAATTAGACGTTTTTCCCGAACCTACTGCATATTTGAATTGCATATTAATAAATTGGTGCACATGAATCAAGATTTGGCATTTCAGCATTAACATTATTTATCAATTGTCTTATACTTCCAGGATCATTCCCAACATTTATGTTAACCAACGCGTCCATTAAATAATGGAAAAATGAAAGTCTTCCCAACTATGGAAACATTTTTTAACATTTTCCTTAAAAACTAAAAAGTTTTAATTTTTCCTAGTAAAAATTTTTCCATTTGATTGGTGCAATAAATATTTTGGTTGAAAATATAATAATTTTTAATGTTTTAAATTTGTTTTGAATTAAACCGCGTTCACTGTTGTTTTATATCGTTTACTCGAGTAATCGAGGAGGCCACGCTACTAATAAAAGAAAGCCAAAATGGCGAAAGGATTTCACTGTTGACAAATGTTTTTCTCTTTCGATGTGTAATTAGTAATTATTCATTAGTTATTGTTACTTCTTTGTTAAAAGCATAAATTTAAGAAAATACTTATTTATATTGTTGTGCTAAAAGTTCTGAATTTGGAATTTTCGCCTAAAAGACCACAAGGTATGATTAACTGAGTGCAAATAGCTTGTTTATCTCAACTTTTTCCAACTATTAAATATCTCAATTATTATTTTTCTTTTATATCAAATTTTTATGAAACCGATCATGGAAATAACAAAACAAATTTATATAAAAGCCATTCTTATAAATATTCTTTTTTCTGATATATTTTCGAAAAATTTAATGGGTGTGGGTGATAAGTTAACTGGCATGCTTTTTCAAGAGAATGGTTTCAAATTTTATAATTTCAGGACAATATTGTAAATAAAATAAAACTTACAATTTATTAATAATACAATTTTAAATATCTTAAGTAAGCTAATTATGCTTTCTTTTGAATTTATATATTGCTTATTACATTCTACTTTTATAAAAAGCTATCAAATTATTTTTAACAGTTCTATTATTCATTAGATTTTAACAAATATGCTAATTTTCTCAGTTCAATTCTTTTCAAAGCTCTTTGAAAAAATCTAAAATATTTCATACAGTTCTGATTGTACATTTTAAATTAATTGAGAACTAGGATATTTAAAAGTTTTCACACATAAATTTTGGTATTTAAAGAATGTTAGAAATTTTTTTTAAAATTTTCAGGAGTTATTGATGCAGTGAATATAGTTAAAATCTATTTGAAAATTTATTAATTCAGAATATATAAATTTGTGCTTGAAAATTAAGAGGTTAAGGTTAGTAGAGGTTAGAATGTAACAGAGCCATAAGTGTTTTCCTTATATTTCAATGGAAAAGAAGAGATGTTTCATAAAAACAGTCTGTGTTTTTTCAATTGCAAAATCATGATTTTCATTCTTGGCTAAAACTCAATTGAAAAAATACTAAGTTTATTCATTTTTAAGCTTTTGTATGATGAATCAAAAGGATATGTTTTTGGTAATCCAATATAACTAAGCAAATGATTTTCTTTTTTTCCAAATTTGTAAACGCTCTCCTATTAAATCCACATGTAAATGGATCTTGCTTTAGAGTGAAATTTATTTCTTTGATGCCAGTCTTTCTAATAATAGATTTTTTTCTCCCATTTGATAGTATAGTGTTTATAGAAAAGATAACACCGGCTTAGTAGAATTTATTTTAACCCATCGAGATCAGTTTCGATTAATGTGCAAGAGGATAAGATAGATGAATAGATGATGAATTTTTTTGTTAGCGCTGACAGAGGCGTCCCGAGATATTTCCTTGAAAAGCATCATTCACCAAAGGATTGTTAGTTGAAAAGTGTTTAGCATTTCGTGTTGAGGTACCAAACTGGTCTTCGAAGCATTCGGTCTAGCATTCGGAATGCGGTTCACTCAAAAGACCATGCCTTTGTGTTTTTTAAGATACCGACTTGTTTTTGTGGGCTGTCTTTTTTTTCCTAGCTTTGCACGAGGCATTTCGTGATGCAGAAAACCTCCTTTACCGTACCGTTGACGAATTTAGTTTTGTTTCGGGCGCGTAAATTTCAGCGGTGCTCTTCGGACGGAAACGGATATCCCTGCATTTACGTCGATATCAAGATTTTGTTTTATAACCCTCGATGCGTAGATTGGAACGCTCGGTCGATGCTGCGGTCCCTTCACCGAGATTCTGCTGTTGGTTCCGCGGTTACCGCAAACCGCCCTAGGCGGTCCGCCTTCTTAGGCCTTCCGTGCGTGTGCTTCGTGCGTCTTTTCCGTATTGCGAACACGTTTGTTCGATGCATTAATTGATGCATCGAGGACTTGATTTCCCCCGGAGCGTTTTCCGGTCTTCGTTTAATATGCGCAAATAACAGGCAAGAATGCGCCGGAAGTTTTTGATTTGGCTTTCCAGAGTGCCGACGCGGATGGCGGTCTTGCACAGGATGGAATACTTCATTTACTAACTTCTGCAGTATAAATATAAAGTGCAGGGAAATAATTGGTCTTAACTTTTTAAGATACACTCAAGGATGGGATGTTCCTCCGCAAGCGAAGCACAGCTCGCGCGTTCATCGTATCTTGACCAAAGTACCTTGCAATGGTCGAAGCAAGCAAGGTACACCCCGAGGCGGATTGTCGGCTTTTCTTTGAATTGAGTTGTCTCTCATACCGCGGAATCCCATTCTGCAGGAATGATGCCTGACCTCCTCGCCCGATGACGTGCGTCAATAAGCTATGCACAATAAAAGTGCCTACAGTTTTTTTTTTTTATATTATTAATTTGAAGCATGAATTTTGTCGCGCAGTGAACAAATCTGCAGTAATAAATCGAGGCTTTTAAAGCATCGTATGAATTTACCGATCCCTATGAAATTTTGATTAGAGAATATATTACGGGGTTACGATGTGGCTGTTAATTTATAAAAAATTTTTCTCTCACAAATATTTGAACAGAATGTTAAAAACGTGCCTCGCAAGTGGAAGCTCCATTTTCCTTTTTTTCATTGGAAAAGTAATACTGGTAAATAAGTTAATCTTCGCGATATTAAGAGGGGGCATCTTTTCGTGCAAGCTCCACGTGCATTAGAGGATAATGTGTAAAAATTAAACTCGGCAATTGTGTGAATGGGGAAAAAAACTTATCAATTTTCCACGTGGGAAAAATTAGGCTGGGGGCTGACTTTGGAGGACGCATGCCTTGGCGATGCATCAGCGAAGTTCGCTGGCTCGATTCTGATGGCCTTACCCGCAGGAGTGCATCAGGGAAACAATAATAAGGGTTGTAAAGAAGGGTTAACCAATGGTCACCGTATTGCTTACGGTAAATTTGTTTGGTTTCTGCATCGCCATCGCGTTAAGTGGGCAATGGAGATACGGTGCTTTTGATAGGAGCCGTACTAGACGTTCTTTTGAAAGAAGCGATAATCATTGCCGTATAATAACTTAACCTAATTTGGGACTCGAAACCGTTCGAAGGAACGGCTGTTCCGGTCTTCTTACGCTGGTTTCGGATTTTTTTTTCTCTTTTTTTTTTTTTAAATAATTTGTGAAGTTTAGGAGGGACGCTTTAAACGGTAATATTATCGTATAAAAGTAAGTAAGGATACCCATCGTAAAACGGCCTTTTCAGATTGTTCCGCTTTTTTACACATAAAAAGATTCGAGTAGAATGCGTATTGAAAGAGGCCGCAGAATCTTTTGTCGCCTTTTATTGGGTCGACTTCGTGCATCAAATTTTTATACCCAAGTTTTACTCGGAGTCCACAACCCTCCCGTCGAAGCAGATTCGGACTGGGCCTGTTTTTAACCACTGTGCGTATGCTCGCTCGGTGATCTTTAACTCTCCTCTCCCCCAGGTTCGGCGTGTCTTCAGCTCGGGCGATTTCAACACCGCAAATACGCGTTTTAATTGATTTCCGTCGCCAAGCGGTAAATTTTATTCAGTGCGCTTCCTCTTCGTGGTCTGGGATCTCGTCGCGTTTCGCGAGGAAATAATCATTCTTCAGTCATCAATTTTACACGAAACATCCCCAAGTAAATATCAGCTTTCGGATATTAAGTTAATATTATATTTGTGTGTACGTGTGTGTGTGTGTGTGTGTGTGTGTGTATGCGTGCGTGCGCGTGTTGTGTGTTTCCGATCAGGTGCAATCACATAGCCCGCTTTCTAAAACTAAACTTTTGAACTTACTTTTTTTTTTAAAGTAATGCTAACTTATTATTTTTTAAAAGAAAAGCTTATGGCCACGTCTGAAAATTAGTTGGCTGCAATTTTGTTTTATTTCTATGATTGTTTGCAGAGTTGTCACCGATGTATATATTCTGCCGTGTGATTAAAAGAAATTTTTTCCTAACATATTTCCAATGGCTCATGGCTTTAGACAAGAACACCTTGGCTGTTTCACATGCTTTGAGAATTAACAATTTTTGTTGACAGACGAGATCGACACCTTGTGGAAACAGACTAAGTGCCTCATGTATGAAAGTTCTGCTGTTGTTTATGTAAAAGGTATCAATAACATCACTGTATTAAGGTTTTATATATGTGTGTGTATGTATGTGTGTGTGTCGTAATTAAATCGCTGTTTTTATTTGATAAATATGATTTAATTTATTTAACCAAAAAATTATAATCTTTGTTAATTTTGTGGTAGAAAAAAATTTTTTTCTTCAGTTAATTTTTTTTAATTTTTTTATATTTTAATCCAAATAATCATGATCCTTTTACTCTATAAATGAATATGTTCAATATTGTTCAACTGATTCATTTTAATAATAATACTTTTTTGTTTGAAATAACTTGGGTACATGTGTTTTTTATATATTAAACCATGTATTTCAAATAACTTGCACATTTAATATACTTTGCATTCTTTTCTCAAAATGACATTGTTCAGAATATCTTACTATCTGTCTATAAAGCACCTATATCTGCCTTTAAAGCACCAAATGTTTGTTTACTTATTAGGTAATGGATTTATAGTAGTAATAGGTAATGTTATTGTGTTACTAAATTTTAACTGTAGACCATAATACTTTATGAAATAGAATGTTAGAACTTCTATAAAAATATGAGAGTAACTTTTGTACTAGAGATAATTAAATTCTTTGCTGATTTTTTCTTGTAACTTTAATTTTGTTAAGTTGCACTGCATTTTATTAAATTTGCTTAATTGTTGATTTTATCCTCGTTCTGCTGTAGTTATTAGGTTTTTCATTAATATGTTCTAAAAAAATTTTTTAAGCGTAATATTAGTTTTCTCTACATTGCAGGCATATTTCTTGTGAGAAAATATTTTTGTTTTGAAAATATTGTTATCTTAATTAAGGCAAAATAAACAATAGTACAGCCTATATATTATAGTCTACTTTATGTAATGAATTTAAAGTCACTGATGTCAGTAATTTTTTTGAAATTATAATCATAAAAATTATATTTTTTTAAAATTAACGTTATTTTTTACTAAAGATTATTATTGAGAAGAATTATGAAATAAACAAGTATAGCTATTTATATTTTTTAAATTTTTGTTTTATAATTTAATAATATCTAATCCATTACGGATAATTTTACAAATTTTTGCAGTTGACATTACATTTTATAATTACTATAAGTTAGTTTTAATTTCTGCTTGCTGACAATCAAATGACTTCTCACTTTGAATGTGCCAGCCTGTAAATTTTATTGCAAAAATGTTTTTCATGAGTAAATGAATGAATTGAACTTTGTAAAAACCGTAGTTAAGATGAAATATTGTCTTATTTTAATAAACTATCTTTATGTACAAAAAAATTATTTTCACTAGAGGTAAGATTAATATAACTGAAATACATTGATAATCATTAATATTTTGATTTTATTTTTTACATTTTCAGTGCTTTTTATAGTTCCTACAATACTGATGAAGTATTTGGCCACTTGAGCTTTCTTAATTCAGACTTTTTCTTTTTTGCCTTTTGAAATTTTTGGTTCAGATTCTCTGGTTGACTGGAATTTACCTTATAAATTAGGTGAGTCTGAATATTCAAAATCTATTTTTAAATTCCTTTTTAATAAATAATAATTCAGTTTTTCCTTGAATTTATATAAATATTCTTCTTTAAATTGCTGATTTAAGTTTTTAAAAAAAAATATATAAATCTAAAAAGATACCAAAAGTAAAAGATATACGTCTAAGTAAATTCACGATTTAAAAATCCAATGTGTTATTAAATAACGCAAAAAGTTGTTTCAAATTCTCATTTTTGCCGCTCAAAATGAAGGAAACAAGTCGACGGTAAAATTGTCAAGTTGTCATTGAGATCCGTTGAATTTGTCTCTCGCGCAGATTAGTATAATGCCTCGTTTAACTGATTCAGGAGGCTCTGTTACAAATGTTTTAATGGTGTGGGTAAACAATATTTTTTATCAACAGTCTTCAGATTAATTTTATTAAAATAGTTATTAAAACATTATTGGATAATTAAAAAAATTAATATTTTAAATTATTTATTTTTGCTTATTTTAATAGGTAAATATTAAAATTGTTTTAACGAATTAAAGTTCTTATTTTAATTTAACTTTCTAACGCTTTGGTTTAAACGAACGATTATATGTAAAAAATAAGTACATTATAAAACTTTTTTTTTTTAATAATTTGAATAAATAATATGAAGTATGAAAATTTCAACAAGTTTATTTTTATATTAAATAATATTCATTAAATTGAATAAACGCACGTATTATTATTATTATTATTTGACAATTAAAATAATATCTTAGAAATCAGATTATAAGTCAAAGGTTTGTTCAAAGCATTAAATCAAATTTTGCAAATGAACCCTGAATTCAAATTATGTTATTTTTATTATTATCCTTAAACAAATTTTAAAAACTGAAACTTGTCAGATTAATATATCTTTTTCAATAAAAAAAATATTGATTTCTTATATTAAATGTTTTACTATTTTTTTCCTTTTTAAGAAGATTAGAATTTAACCAGGGGATATGATGTAAAAACATAATATTATACGTATGATAACCATACTAAAACCTATCTACAGTAAGAATGATCACTGCTCTTTTTGTAATTTTGCTAACCAAGGGTGCAAGTTGTTGAAAGAGAACAAGGCTTCAAGTTATCAAGCGCTTGCGCAGAGGTGGGTGATGCCCTGGGATCAGTATCGAACAACTGAATATGCTTCAGTTTTTTGTTTCGGAAAGATTTTTTGGGAGAATAAAATAAAATAATAGTTGATTATTTGTATTTGGATACGTATCAGTGTGGAATAAAGTGATTCGTAACCAAAAGTGCATTGTATTCTTTTGTAATGCCAATCATAAATCAAATGTTTAATGAGGCTCAAAATATAAAATCTGGGGTTTCATATCAATCAATTTGAATGCTTTGTTTAGAAAGGGTCTTCCTGAAATCCATTTTGCTTTTATGAAATATTTATAAATATATTTATACATATACCTTACTTAAAAAAATTTTTTTGATTTGAAGTTTTAATTTTTAATGCATATTTTATAAAAAAAAAAAATATAACTTTGTTATGAAATATAATTTGTAAAATATTTCAAAATAACAGTAAAGCAAAGATTTACTTTATTTTTTATTCTTGAAAAATAAAATAGTTCCAGGTCTTTTAATCTTCTTTTTCTTTTTTTTAATATATTTTTCATATTTAGGGAAGAAAATTGATAAAATGGATATGGTGAGTTTGCTATTTGAATCATTAAATATGGTTCATATAACAAATATATTGCTGAACCTAACACTAACATTATAGTTGAGGTTTTTCTCAACTATTTTTCAAAATTTAAGTTATAAATTCCAATCATTCAAAATTTTATTTTTTTTAGTCACTTTATTAGACTAGATGCCATTTTATAGTTTTAGGTGATTCTAAATATATGGAAATCCAGATTTTTAAAAAAAAAATTACGCATGCGTCAAAGCCCGTGCAGACCTGACTGCACTGCCCAGGAAAATTTTTTTGTTTTTCCCGTTTTCCAAAAATACTTAAATTTTTTCACGCAAATCTTTAGAAATCGAACGGCATATATTAAAAGGAAAAATTATTTAAAAATTTCTTTTTAAATTAAAAATAAAATTCTAGATTTCTAGTTTTTAAAAATATTTTTTATATTCTTCCATCTGTAAATTTATTAATAAGGAAGCTAATATTAATTATTCGAACTTTTTAAACTTTATTAAAACTTTTAAATAAATAAAGCATGTATTTTAAAAATATTCTTCATGAAAAGTAATGCAATTTATGAAATTTAATTACAGGTAGTGTGCAATGAATAACGGGAGAAAGTGCCCATTGTTAATCTTAGAGAATCATGAGTCGACCGACTGTTCGCGGTCGTGTCGGTGACTTTGACGAAAATTCACCTAGACCGCCCGTACCGGGTGAAGAAACTGAACCCGGTTATTGCTGCAGTAACATCTCAGTATTTTCCCCTCCTTCAGCACCGTATAAACACACTCCTAGATCATCAAGTTTTCAGTCGGCTGCAAATTTGGGTATAATCTTAATCAATTTTCATAAACCTGTGAATTGTGGAACCTATGCCCATTTTTGATCCAATTGTTTTAATTTTAATTTCAGAGGGGAATGCACCCCTTGGATTCGAACCAGAAGGAAGTTGTTCTAATAATTATGGGTCTTGTTCGCCATTTTACGAGGGCACAAGATCCCCACCGCCTTGCTTGCAATGGGCCAAGAATATGTCTTGTCTATTACAAGACAATGAGGGCGTTGAGCTGTTTCGAAGGTAATTTTTTTATAATTTAATTTATTGTTTTAGCTAAAAAAGCAATGAGAACTGTATGAAAGGAAAACTTCTTTTTACTATTAGATATTTGGAGAGAGAAGGACAGGCTCACGCAGATGCGCTCAACTTCTGGTTCGCTTGCGAAGGTCTCAAAAAACAGCCAAACAAAGATTTGGTTGCACAACTTGTCAAAGCTATTTACAAGTAAGCAATTTTATTTATTAACAAGCTTTGTCACTTTCGATCATTAAAAATTGTTCGATTTATTTATTCCACCGAAGTAGATCAGCAGTCTGAATTGGAAAGTTTCACATTTTATTTTTTTTTTTTTTATTTTTTATTTTTTTTTTTTTTTTTT
>JAOWBB010000001.1:1113372-1145910 GCA_028565995.1 Ricinus marginatus
GGGAAAGCGGCCATGGGGGCCAAAAAAGAATTATCATAAAGCCACATCAATCTTTCTTTCATTTAGTCTGAAGCCTGCTAAAACGTTAAATCTTAGTGTGGAGTTATTCAGTCAGCATTTTTTAAATTATTTTTCTTTTCATTTTAGATCAGTCAAATTAGGAAAACCAAAGAGGAAAAATTAAGCAATCAGTTAAAAGAACTTCAAAAGGCGGGTCACTAATTTTCATCTAAATTAATTCATGAATTATTTAAAAAATAATCTAATTCCAATAATCAGGCATTGACCAAATATCGCATTATTTCTAAAATAAATTAAAATTCGGTGAAAAATTTAATTTCTTTTGTTGTTCTAAAACATTAAAGGTTTAACGGGAACAATATTTTCTTAAAAATATCAGTTAAATTGCCCGTAAATCTTAATATTTTAGATTTAAACACTTTTTTCTGAAACACTTGGAAGAACAAAAAAAAATTTTTAACATTTTTAGTCTAAGAATCGTGATGTATGTTCTTCGGTGCGATTACTTTCCACCCCTATCAATTTTCTGACAGAGTTCTTGTCTATGATGTTATAATACAAGATCCAAATGATAAAACAAATTTTTTATTCATAAAATTTTAAATTCTTTTATTTGAATTAAAATATATATTCAAATTTAATTATTAAATATCACATAGAATTATATATAACATCAAATTGTCATTATTTCGCTGCTGAAGAAATACGAAAATACTTATAAAAATTAAATCAATTTAACGAAATATTTTTTAACTTTGATAATATTTGACTTTCAACGATACTTTTTTTCTTTGAATTCATTTAAAATTTGGTTTTCTTAAGATCTTAAAACTTAAAAGTTAACATGGAAGCTATTCTTTCTTTAAATGGTTTTGGGTTAATAATGAACAGAAGAAATTAATTTATCCAAAAAATTAAGGATTATATTAATTTTGTGACGGCAGGTTATCAAACTAAATCCGACATTAAAATAGGGCATGGTAATAACAGAATAATAAATTGTTGAAAATGATATCAACAAAATAAAAGATATGGAAAAATTAATTACTAGCATTTTTAAAAAAATTTCCTTAAAGTTGAAAATAAATTGTAAAAGTGGGAAACGAAATCAATTTTTAAATGCAAAAACAAAGTAGTTTATTTTTGTAACGTAAATTAAGATATTTATAGAATGCAATTGCCAAGTGTGTCATGTATTTACCTATGATCGAGTAAATACAATTATAAACCCATTTAATAATGTTGAAAGTTTTGTATCCGACGAACAGATCGAATCAGTACGAAGTACAATTTTGCAGTAAAAAATGTGATAGATGCGTCAGTAAAGGCTTTTTTGTTAGGATAAAAAAATTCCTTGTGCTTGTCCACCAAAAACTGGGACGAGACAATGATGAAATAGTTCCGCATGGAGTGCTTTATTACATGAAGAAGGAACGTGAGCTGTCCAAAAAAAAAAAAAAAAAACAGTTATTTTCATAAACGAATATAGGACACAGTAATTAGCAGCTATAGCAAAGTTCCACAATATCTAAAATCTAACAGTGCAGAAGAACTTTTTTGCAAAAAGCAATGTCTGAATGGAAGTTAAAAATATATTGCGGAGAAAAATATTTAATTGTACTTGACAGTGATAAAAAAAAAAATGCATTTCGAAGTGTAATTTTTTTATGAATTACTTTTATGTAGCGCGTATGTGTATTTATTTTTGTTGATTACGCTGTAGTTTTACTAGCTAATTACAGGGCTTTAGTAGAAGCTTGTCGCTTTTGTTGTCAGTACTGTTTATAAGAGAATTTTTTCAAAAAGATATTTCTTTAGTTAGAATTCCTCATTATATTTATTTAAAATCAAATATTTCACTTTTGGATAAACATTAATTTAGGAATTGAAGGAACTCAGGAAAAAAAAAATGTACAATAATTTTTCTTTTACAATCTCAACAACTTTATTCAAAGCAAAAACCAATAATACGGGTAATTTAAATCCAGTTCTACTTTTTGATAAAATTTTCTTAACAGTTTCAATATCTATTCAGATGCTGTTGTACTTCTCGTATTTCGATTTTGTTGATTGCTCAATAATTTTCCAACACTTCTGAAACAACACAATTTAGAAGGATTTTTTAAAGCAGAATCTTATAACTTGGGCCATATTTAATGAGATGAGCAAAGCGTTGATTTAAAAGATCTATAACATCATTGCAAATGCAAAATTATTTCATTAAATATACCAAAATGAAATTATAATTTTTTTAAAAGAAAAAATAATATTTATTATTTGAATGAACAAAATAATTTTCTTTTAAATATTTCTTTATATCATAAAACGGCAAATCATTTTCTAGTCAATAAGAAATATTAAAAATTATATAAATCAAATCTGGTTTTAACAAATTAAATTCATGACAGCGCAATAAAAATAAACAGAATAAAGACTGAAATTATACGAAAAAAGTAGCATAATAAATATAAATGAAATGATTTCATCTAAATATGGCAATCTCTCGTTATCCCAGGGTGTAGATTTTTTGCGCGATTCGTACCCTACGAGAAAATTAAGTCAATTCCATTCACTCAAAGATTTTTGATTCAAAAAAGTGCGAATTCAGGGATAATGAGAGATCGCTCTGTTTCCCCTACAAAATTGTTTTCAAGAAAATTCATATTTTTAAAATATGTTTTTAATCATTTTCATTGCGTCTTAAAATGCAACATGAAATCATCCTTTAAAAAAGTAGAAAATTCATTTTAAATTTTAAATAAATCGAATTGAAAAATACCTAAAATATCAAGATCCACGGTCTTTACAAGTGTGAAGTTTTTTAGAAAGCGTCGCATTAAAGCAAGTCGAACAAAGGAGAAACATTCTAAAAATTATATTTCCGAAAGTTTGATATTTTCAATTAACCTCATTTCTCTATAATTTATCATAGGATAAGTGATCGACTTTCAATGCTAGAACAATGCAGCAGCTGCTCGAGAATGATATGATCTATTAGTTTAATACAAACATTTAATTTACTTTTTTTAATGGCAAACACGCACTTTCTCAATAATTTTCTTATTTTTATAAAAAGTAAATATTTAATCTCTTTTTATTCATTCATCCAGCCATTCTGGCATATTCAAGCTGATACTTAAATATTCACAGCCTCATAAAAATGTTCAAAACTAATTTAATTATACTATTTAGTTATCGTTTAAGTGGCAGAAATTTAGATATTTTTCTCTTATAAAACAAAAAACTAAGAAGTTATATAATTAAACAGGCTTCAACTGATTTATGCACAGCATCAATTCTATTATTAAATTAATGTTAAAATTTCAATATCTTAGAGATGAGATCGCATCTAACTATATTCTGATTCCTTATTTAGGTATATAAGGTAAAACGTCAATAAAAGATTATAGTTCATATCGAATGAATTTAATTTATAAAATAAAAAGCTTTGAAATTGTCAAAAATAGTTTTTTAATATGAACATATATACGGGATAAGTGAAACTTCAAAAAATTCAAGATACTTTTATATAAAATATTCAATTGTTAAATCTTTGAGACAAATAAATTAATTCGGTTTTGGAATGTATATTGAGAACAAAGTTTTAAAAAAAAATGGATGTTTAAGGTTCATTTTTATCTCAAAAGAAGACAAACATCGGTAATTTTTAATATTTTTATAAAATTTGAAGCATGACAACATAAAATTAACAGCAACACATGAACTTAGGGATAGAAGACACAACACAATGTTCCGAACTTAAAATAACCATTGAAACATATGAGTGAATATATAATTGTGTATGTACATAAACTCAAAAGGTAAATTAAAAATTTATTAATAATTAGTAGCCATAAAAAACAGTCGTACATACCAGTGAATGCATGCAAGCTTATAACATGTTTATGTAGTCTCTTAGGTTAATTATTTAAATTAATTTCTTCACTCATATTCAACAGGTTCAAGTTTTGGTTTTTTTCTTTCAAGTTTGTATTCTTCATCTTCAGAAGGTATATTCACAGTTTGGGGAGACTGGGATTCTTCTTCTATCTGTTCCTTAATTGATCCTTCGTTTGCCACATAAGTACTTGGAAAAAATAAATCATAAAATTTTCGTCATTTTATAATCATATTTAACAGAGAAATTTGATCATCGAATACGACATATAAATCTGAGATTCGAAATATGAGAAATTTTCATTAGAAAAAAACAGTTAAAAGTTTTGCTTGTTTTCCTCGCCACACATTATTCAATTTTATCATCACGCCATTTTCCTTCTTGTTTTTATACGATTTTCCATGTTAATACTGTTTTTGGCGCTTGGACGATACAGCTTTTGCCTCATGAATTAAAATCCTATTAGAGTTCTTGCATACAAATCCGCTAAGAGCGAAAACTTCGCTTTTCAGTCACTTCCTCTATTTCCATTATTCAGTTCTGATTTTAAAAAACCTATCATGAAAGTCTCATATTTCGTGGTTGACTGCTATATATATTTTTTATAGAACCGATTCTAATTAAAAATTGTTAGACACGTAAAAGTATTCACCTGTATTCGACTAAATTACCGCTCTGCACTATGACAGACGTTTGATTTGGAGAGGAAGAACGCTCCTCATAATTTACAGCATTTGGGGAATTGTTTTCTTCATACCTAAAATTAAAAACGTACATGAAAGATCTCATTGGCTAAATAATATTAAACGTAAGTATTAAGTAGATATATTTTTGCGAAAATTACAAAAAGGCAAAAATTAATTGTAAAAACACCTTTGATTATTGTCGATTATATATTCATAATCTCTTTGATGACCAGGAACAATATAAGTGGCGGTTTCACCATCACCATTCGTCAACACTATGTGCTGATCTGCAACCATGACGCGAGATTGTTTATTCACTTGTTGATTTCCTTGATTTACATACGTGGCGCCTAAGGAGAAACAATGAAAAAAAAAAAAAAAAAAAAAAAAAATTTAAGTTGTCATTCAGTCTCATATTGTCGCAAAAGCATAATTACGATTTTCAATAATTAATTTGAATTTTATAAATTTCAGGGGAAAGAGATCCCGAGATCCTTTTGAGGCCCTTTGGATATCCTGAAGCTTTGAAAATATCCTTAACTGTAAATTCTTGTTCCAAATGCGCCTCGTTGTCGTCTGCAACTTTGCATTGTCTTAAGAATGTAAAAGCTCGCATGCAAGAAATTCGAAACAATGCCTACCCTGAGTTTTACCTTGATTTCTCGGGGATCCGGGAGCGGACTGACTAGCTTCCACTTCCAGATGTATGGCAGGAGAAGCTACAGTTGAATCAGGATATTGATGTGTCGGTGATGTCGGCGCACTTCGGCTGTCGATAAAGAATTAAAAATTTTAATTGATTTTTACCCACTGGAATTTACTTCTGATTAATTTCTTTTTTTCAAGTTCCACGAAGGGTATTAGCATTAGATCAATCATTTAAAAGCATCTTCTAAGATCATCGCGATAGCAAACAATCATTTGTTACAAATGTTTTTCAATTGTTGTATATTCGCAATCAATAGATGACTTTGGCATGACATGGTATGCATCACAAAGAATAATGAAGAGGAGAAAAAATGATAAAGAAAGTTAAGGAAATGAAAAGGATTACCTGGAATGGTGGAGCGAATTTTTCTTCTGCATCAAAAAGCATTCACCGTTAGAGCAGAATTAAATAGATCACTTGGAACACTTCTTTTGAGAAAAACTTGATTTCTTTCAAAAAAAAATATAATTTTTAAATTCTTGGGTAAATACCGAGAGAAATCAAAATTTATTTTGGAAAGGAATCCCAATTTTTAAGAGTAAAAGATTTTAGTTCTTCGATACTGCAAGAAAAAATCAGATTCATTTCCAGAAAATGAATTTCATTCGGTTTTTTTCCCCCAAAAATACCCGTACAACATACAAGTAAATTCATCGAGTTGTTAACAGTAATGCGACCATCTGTGTATCGGTCCAAAAATGATATGTAAATGCGCGAGGGCAAAAATTTAGTTATTTGTTGTCTGCAATAATTAAATTTTGTACACCGCATCATTTTTTTTCAGAAGATAAATATTTATAGACTTAATGAAGTCATCAACTTCACGGGATCGAGCGAGCTAACTTTATGTGTAAGGAATTAATATCAAGTCACTTGGTGTTAGGGCCGTTTGCAGGAAACAGCATTTAAGCAATGCCTTTTCTGATGACCACTGCACTCAAACGCGTTAAGTCTATGAATTTTTTGAATTTTGCGAAATAAGATCCGAGGGACGGAAGTCGATGAGCCAAATTCAGTTTAATTCCTTACGAGAAAAAAAAAAGCACGAGATTTGTTATACAATAAAGCCCATCCCCAAAAAAAAGCTGTTCTCATAACGCGAATACCTGCAATGCACTGAAAGATTCCAAACACAACTCGTCTAACACTATAAACAATCCCGTTTATTAATATATTTATACTATGTTTTAATTCTTATATTCCGAAACTCTAAATAAATTTAAAATTCTCGTCGCGCAAGCAAAAAAAGTTATGATTCAATTATTTCCATTTTAAATAACTTAAGAGATATACTTTGCTCCATATTTTCGTTTCATATATAATATGGATATCTTTATAGTGAGGGTTTTTTTTTTTTACGACGAGAAATGTATCCCTCCGCTGTACGAAAGTCTAACGTTATATTTTTTAGATTCTTTTCACGTTGGACGGATAATCGAAATGTATTGTAAATGTGAGTTTAATGAATAAAATAAGGTTGAATGTTTAGCCGTATTAAGGGATGAATTATATTAGCGTTAATTTAAAAAATCCGAAATCTTTCAATATTTATACGATAAACCTTAATAAATGTATAAATGAAAAATGCATGCTGTGAATTTGAGTTCTTTTTATCTTAGGATCTTAGGCTCTTTCATTCGTAAAATGTTTTATAATATATACCCTGTGAAAATGAATTACTTTTTAAATAACAATGTTTTTAAAATATTTTGTTATGCCTTTTTACGTTCTAAATATAACCATTAGTTAATGTTAGAAGAAACATGAAATAATATGGAGGATAACGCAAATGTTTGTCCACAGGATTTTCATTCACTTTTGACTTTCTTTAAGACGCAAGTTATGTTTCAGTCTTTAACGTTACATTATTATTAAACAATAAAAATGACCACCGCTGAACCTTGGGCAACGTAGCATTAACTTCATAAAAAGAATACAGATATTTAATCAAACAGAAATTTATTAAAAATACAGTTCAATTCCAACAAAATTTTTTTTATCAACAAAAATTTTTAAACTGGATTCTTTATTATATTCCTATAAAATACTGTTAATTTGATTTTCACGTTCAATATACAAAATTCTATAAATTAAAACAATGAAAATTAATGTAAGAATGTTTTTTTGAGTTGGCTGCAGCATAAAATATTAAAAGGGAATTGATATTTATCCGTTTTGTGAATCTTAGTCAGTAAATATATTAACACTTTCGGACTAAATTTAATGGTTCCTCTTTCCTCATAATTCAATTACTTATTACAATAATTATTAAAAGATTACAAATCGAAAATGTTGAATTCAAATGTCATTTGAATCAAATTGTATTTCTAAAATAAATAGAAGAATATCCAGTTCATTTAACAGCTGCATCCTTAATAATGAAAATTAATCAATATCTAAGATCAGTAATATTTATCATATCTATAGGGAAAAAGACAAAAATAATATTTAATGGCAGAGACAATTAATTTCATTGTTAGCCATAATTTTTTTTTCTTTTTTTTAAAGATATAATTTATTTGAACTTGAACATTGACAAAACAAGTAGTAAATTTTATGTTCAAAATTCAAATTTTGTAATAAACATTTTGGAAAAAACAACAATAAAAGAACAATTATGAGAACTGCTTTGATTATGAATGTATAATAAGGTGTGCCTTCATTTTCATGCTGAATACCACAAAACAAGAATGAATTTAAATAAAAATCGCATATTACAATGTAAGCATCTCCATTAAAATTGAAATTTGATAACTGAACAAGAAACATTCTTCTTACTTTCTTCAGAACTTATTACAAAATATAAATGGAATATATCATAAAATGATGAAGTTTTATTTTATATTATCGCGAATTGTTTCATCTTAGATAACCAAGAATATTTAGTTGTTTATTAACTTGCGATAAATTAGCACATAATTTCAAATAAAAAACAAAAGTTAATTATTCTACTTTTGAAAGAGGTTAAAATTGTACATTTCATGAGATCAAACTGAAAAATATAACTGATTATTTTGAATTCATATCCAACACATGAGACATGAAAGCTTGTCACAATTATAGTACTATTTACATTACATACACACTTGGACGGGTTTCGCTATAAATCACGGACTAAAAAGAAAAATATTATCAATTTATATCGTACATTGTCAAAAACTATTAAGGATAAAAACCTATCACACAAAGCATGAACTTTAATATTAATTATTAAATATTACCTGGAAGAAAGTCCATAAGGTGCACGGAAACATGGAACTCCACGCTGACGTCTTCTTCTAAAAGCTTGTTCAATAAGTTTAGCTTCGGATGCCGGATCGATCCTCCAAAAGGAACCTTTGCCCGGTTCTTCCTGGGATCTTGGTACCTTAATGAAGTAGCGATTTAATGACAAATTATGTCGTATTGAATTCTAAAAAGAAATAAAAAAATTACAAAAAAATTCCGTAATCGAATATCTGAGGAAACTAAATTTTCATGAATGTAATTTAGTTATCTTTAAATCATATTTAAAAAAATCCGAAAAAATTGACTCTTTATATAGAGACAACGTAACGCTATATTATTATACAAACTGAGGATTAATAAAAGATAGTTTTCAGCTTTATAACACTTTACCTGCCACCCTTTATCTGCAGTTCGGTAATATGGATAATTCTTGGTTATATAAGAATAAATTCCACTAAGAGTTAATTGTGTCTCATGAGCAGACGCAATAGCTTGAACTATCAACTGGGCATATGAAAATGGAGGTTTCGTATCATCCCTTCCTGAGTTATAATCCGAGGGTCCAGCCCCATCCGAGGGTCCAGCTCCATCAGAAGGACCAGCTCCATCGGATCCACTCCTGAAATTTCATCAGCTGCGTTATATTTGATTTCTTCTACGGCATTAAGACAACTTTTAATATGAAATTTCAATAGGTTAATTGAAAAAAATCTTTAAATAAAGAACTGAATGTTCAAGTATTAACACTAATTTCTAACACATAATTTGCAATCAATCGTTTGGTACATCAGATATTGAAAGTATTTTGTTTATTTTTATTAAAATGAAACTGTCTTTACATCATGTCTATTTTGACAGAAAAGTTGCCAATTTTCGAGCTGCTCAGCAGGTACTGTGCCAAAAAAAGGAAACAAAACTCAAAAATAAAATTTAAATATACCAACAAAATTTTCTTTTTTTCCTGCTATATAAATAAAGTTTATAATCATGAGCTTAGTTATACACGAAACATAATAAAAAATTTCTAGTTATTTAAAACTTTACCGAATTAAACTGAAAAAAAATTTCAAGGATTAATAGATTACAACAATTCACCTTTAAAAATAATAATGGTATGAATTTTTTAAAAAAGAAATAATTTAAATATAAAAGCATGAAAATATATATATATATATATATATATATATACACATGGAAAACAACCTGTAAGACTTATGATTAATGTCCATTGGTTCTGGACTGTGCATTCCTCCGTGACTAGATTCACCATATGTCTCCCTGAAAAAAGTATAATTTAATTATAATAAAATAATTAAATTAATCTGCATATCTTTCAGAGCAAAAAAATTTTTAATTAAAAAGATCAAGGTCCTATTTTTTAAAAATACATTTTAACATTGGTCTGTTCCCAAAAATTCTGATGAAATTATCAAATTAAGACAATCCTACAAAGAGCTTTACTATGCAGATTCAAATTAATCCATTAAAATTAAATAAATGACTTTGTCTTAATGCAATCTGTTTGAAATATCTGATCAAATTTTAGTGTCAGGAAGCATTAAAGTTTTGAGACTGATTTTTCAAAATTTATGGAGAGTAATGTTTCACAAGTAGAAAAAAAAATTCCTTGGGAAATTACAATGGCTTAACTTCATATCCACTACAAAATTTTTCTTGGAAAGCTAAATTGTATATGGTAGCAATGTTGTCTTGTGAAATAACTGTCAGATTCTTCATCTCAAAAATTCTATCATTCAAACGAAAATGGGAAAGAAAAATTTTCGTTTGAACCAAACGAAAAACCGGTACGTGAAAGATTATTCGAGCAAAGTCGATAAAATTAGATTCGAAGAGATACATACGATTTCAGTTTCAAAAAGATAAGACCGAAAAATTTTTGGTAGGGTGAGAGAAAAACTGCTATTTTACTATATATAAGTATAAAAAAGTTTTAAATTGAATTTTACGTCATATAATAATAATGTTAATTGTCAAATATGAAATTGATTAAAAATGTGATTTTAAATTAAATATTTGGAAATAAAAGTTTTTGACTCATTTTGCTAAACTTAAATTTACCTTAAAAAAATTATTTTGAATTAAAAATTAAAATAAGAAATTGTTATGTCTCAAGACCAAAAATCAAGTCTAAAGCAGAAAGTCAAATGTATAGAAGTGTAAGATATATAACTTAGTTTGTTTAGATATCTTTCGTAATAACATCGTTTTAAATATTAATAAAATTTCACTTTTGGCATTTGTTCTTATTTGTTTATGGCTCTAAATTTCATAATTAAATTCTTCATTCTTGAGATATTGACTATCACAATCACATTAAATTCTGATCAAGGTTAAAAGAAAAATTATTTGCGAAAGAAATATTTACAGCAGCTAAAATTATAATATCCAGAACTTTTCAAATAGTACAAAATGGGAAATTCACAAAAATGACAAGAATTCGGAAAAAAAAAGAATTTTTCTATTTGACGGTCCAAAGATAAAACTTGCCTTAACGACTATCAGATACAAAATGCTGATCTTTAAGCATTCTAAATTTTTAAAAATTCATTGCAAAAACCAAAATTATTTTCGAAATTATGTTAACTTTGTTTTAGTTTAGATTAGATAATGATAAGAAGGTGGTTTTAATGAAACAGATTTACCAAATAAAGGTATTATAACAAATGAATTAAGACTTGTAGCTCTGGAATAAACCTAGAGAATTTAAGCTCAGATGTCAAAACTCATAGAAGAAAAATTATATTGAAAAGCTATTAAGAAGGCTTCTAATAAACCGGAATTGACTTTTTATTAAAATAGTAAACTAAATTTGGAATTTAAAGAGTTTAAAATTTTTTTCAATAATATGAAATTTACTAATTTTAAATGATTAATAAGAAAATATTCATATAAACTTTTGAAGATACGCCAAAAATAGAATAACAGAAAAATGAAACAAAATTCTCATTTTCATATAATTACTTAATTAAAAATTCTGTGAAAATTATAATTCCAACATAATAAATTTAATTTTTTTTTACGTGTTTACAAACTTTTAGCAATTTATTATTTTAAAATTTTTAAAAATTTTCATTGTAACTACTATTTGAAAGACAATTTTATATATTTTTCAATATTTATATGTTCATTGTGTAGAGTACATATTTATTATTAAAGAAATATGTTATAATAACACATATGTTTTAATATTTTAATGATTACACTTTTGTATTCAGCTAATCATAATTTAATAATTATGTATAAGATTGCATTGTTTTACGCCAGTTTTAAATAATTTCGCAACAAATTTATATTTTGCTAAAATAAAAGAAGGACAAGCGAAATACTTATTGTATTGAATAACCAATAAATTGTAATGATGGTAACTGAATAGCAAATAATGATATTTCAATTTTAAATGTTTTTAAATGCATTTTTTTTAAAATTTGTTTAAAAACCTAACCAGCTTTTTACTCAAATTAAAATACAAATTGCTTTTATGTATAACTGTATAATGTGATAAATCAATGACACCTATATATAGTAGTAATGAAAAAAAAGTAAACCATTTTAAAACACAAAACAATTGTAATACCTGAAACTTTCACGGTATTTTGTTCTTAACTTCCTTAAACTGGAAATATATTTAGTGATCACTAGAAAAATAATGTGAAAGAACATAAATTTATGGACAAGATATTTATTCATAAGCAGGACATTGAACACCCTAATAACCAATAAGGTTATTTATATCATTTTCAAGGTTTAAAATATTTAATAATAGCTAAATATATTAATTAGAATGAAAATTTACCAATGCCTCATATGATATTGTAATAGGAAACAGAAAATATCGAAGTAAAATCTCGTGAAACCCTTCATGAAGCCAAATTTAACTATTTTCTTTAATTAATTTTTCATTTCGTTTTATTTACCGTTCTCTTAAATTAAAAAATATTTTGATTTGTTATCAACTTTTTAAAAAACTAAATTTCCGCTTTTTAAAAGTGTCTTTCATCGAATTATAAAAATGGAATTTATAATAAACATCAAAATGTGCTCTTGTTCCAAATTAAAAAGGAAAATTCAAAGTATTTAATAAAGATTTGACACTAATTTGAGTTATTAGCATTAAAATGAGTATTAAAAAAAGACAAAAACGAACCATAAGTTTTATTTTGAATATTATTTAGTTGATAATATATCTTTTACTTTAGAATTAAATTTATTTACAATAAATAAGAACCTCCGGTTTTTTGTCTACATTATCATCCTCTTTAAAATCTTATACTTTAGCCATTTATTTCTTGTTATTATTTTATTATATCAAACCTGCTCTCTAAAAAAATCTTTAATATATTTTATTTTTAATACAGAATTACAGTTAATGTGATTAATGAAAATCAAAAAAAGGACAATATTCGCCATATAAACTATATAAAGTAGACAAAAATAATTCAGGACCTTTTATTTTATACAGACATATACCTTATAGACCTATGTACATCATATTTAACTTAACTCTTCAATTCTTTTTATACAATTTCGTAAACGATGTTCAATTTTCGACTTTTTTTCAACGATTTTCTGAATTTTAAAAAAATCGCTGCAAATTATTTATCATTCAATCAGTATTATTTAAAATTATAACTGTTAAGATAGTTAATTTTCATTTTTTATAAAAGCGACTTTTAAAAGAAACTGCCCTAACATTATTAATTACTGCCAATGTTTTTTCACCGAAAACTTGTCTTAAAGTTTGCAATTCAACAAATAGGAGAAAGATAATGAATGTCAATTTAAAGCCATAAAATTGTCAAATATAAAAAGAATGAATTATTTACCAGAATAAAGCTAGCAGAGTTTAATTCTTGTGAAAGTTCTAAAATCTAATAGAAACTTCTTTTAATTCCTCTTAATTCTGTGATCGGGTAAATTCCGGCATGTATATATAAATATATATATATAATTTTTTGTTCCGTATTTTGAGATTTACATGTTTCAAAAATTACTTTAACAATAAAAAAAAAGTTTAAAATAAAATGTTTGAATAAAAATGTCATAATGCAACCCTTTTTAAATATTTTGGTCATTTAAAAACTCCATGATTCTACAAGTTATCTCCATCATTTAAAATCTGGGCCACTTTAAAAATTTATGAATCAAAAATTTTTTGGAACACTGACCTGTCATCGCTCGATATAGTGACGGTATTGCTAACCGTAATTGGTCCCCCGTTATTAGCCACTTGTGCGGCATAGGCAGCAACCATTTGCAACTCAGAAGCAATGTTTCTTCTTCCATGTCCAGAGCGGGGGCTTGCAGGACACGAATTGGCCGCACTGATAGTTCCAGTTGGTGAGGGAAATGGACTATTTAACTGCTCAGAATCAGGTATATTAATTCGCAGAGGAGGTAAAGGTGTTCTCTTCACGGGACTTTGAAGACTGATTTTACTGATATTTATGGCTGGATCATGTTCATCCACCATGGATTGGAACATAAGCCAAATGTTCGTGCTTGGAAATCTAATCGCAGATCTGAAATGTAAAAATACAAGTCAAAATGAAGTTTTGACATTTTAAGTTTTAACAAACAATAACAATAAAAACTGATATAAATTCAATTCATATTTTTTTTACAAGAAAATTCTACGCTCTGTATCTTGTAATTTTCTTGTAAATTATTCTTTATTGTAAATCACTATGTGCTTTATGAATCCTTAAATCACCTTTTTAAATTATAATATTTGAATCAAAAGTTTTCTTTAATCAAATAAGTAAAATATTTATGCATCATTTTTAATTTTTAAAATACTTTTCTTTATTTTCGATCCTTATATGAATTAGAATAATTGAAGCTTTAAATGAATTTCGGCTATTTTATTTAAAAAATATCTTAATATTCCCGCCATATTTGTGTTTAATAATTATTCACCTTCATGCATAATTAAAAAAAGATCTAACATTTCCTCAACTTTTGAGCTTGAGAAGCAAAATTTTTCAAAACCAAATTTGCAGATCTCTAAAGAAAAATTTTTTTCCACTTAGAAATCCCTGAAGAGAACCAAAAGAAAAAAATCTGATTGTATTTAGTCACACCACTAAAAATGAATTAACCCTAATCAAATTAAAATCGTACCTGTTGGGTCTTCGAAAACGACCTAACTTTGCTTTGATGGAATATCACCATTAACACATGCTCATAATTGAGATCGCTTGTCCTTATTTGCTGCTTTCAATTGTGATTACTGCAAACAACTTATTGAGGTTAAAAATTTGGTTCTACTTGAGGAAGCTTTTAAAATACTTTTTTGTCCAGAATTTTTCGATCCCACTTAAGGGTTTTCAGAGTTTTCGTGAGATTAAAATTTTGCTTCGGCAACATTTCATTTTTCCACAGTCATGCTTTACATTTTTATGATAATCAACTTTTGATATTCATTAAATCAATGTTCAAAAAGAACCTTCGAATCACAACAAATAACAAAGATACAATGGATAAATCTTTCCTCAAATTGTGAGATGCTAAAAAATATAATGTAAAACATAATTAGATATAGCATGTGGTTTATAAAGGCTTTTGATAGATGCTTACCTCTGTGATTTTTTACATAAAATAGAATTTATGTAACTTTAATGAACATTTTCCTGTGATGATAAAGGCATTTGCAAAGACATTAATACGAATCATAACATATTTTTTTAATTATGTTTAAATATGGTTTACATGAATAGGGCATGAAACGGACAATGCAATTTACGAAGATGGTTTCGCGACACAGCTTATGTTTTTTACTTATTAAATGTCTTCATCCTTTCACTCATTCAAATTTTCTTTACGTATTTCAAATAATACCTGATTATAAGACAATTGTAATTAATGATCAATTAGATCCAGCATCAGGTGGAACATGTGAATTTTCGGTTTAACCGCAAGGAGTCATAATTTCTTGCATTGGTTATGTCATTTAAGGGCTTTATTACACAGAAATTTAGATAAATATTAAGTCAAGTTCCAAGTAAACATCAGCAAACGATGTAGAATATATTTGATGCAGCTTTCTACTTATGGTTATTAAACATGGAGCTCTCTTCAACATATACTTACAATTCAAAAAATAATTTGGGTGCTTAATAGAGAAGATAATTTAGTAAAGTAACAGAATGGAAAAAACATTTTTCACAGAAGTCAAATACCCGCGGTACTCATTATCTTAGATCGCAAAATCTAGAATAATGATCCTGATATAATTTTGCAAGATATCAATCACAAACCACATATCCAATGGATTTAAAATTATAAAAGAAGTTATGCAATGGGAGAAAATATGTCCAGAACCAGAATACAAATCTCTTTACGGAAGCAAGGAAATCAATATAAAACTGCTAAGAATTTTAATAGGATCTTTAGTGATGTCTTCTACTGACTTAGGTTAGTCTCTTCCATATTGATTATATTAGTTCTCATCTGATCACAAAAGTCAAATAGTTTGACTGTCCCTCTCACAAAAGGTCACATACCTTGTCTAGGTGAAGAAAACAAGAATGAGAAATCTGTGGCCCATGACACGGAACGCACATAATTTTAATATTGGTTTTATCATTTGTTGATTCTATTCGAATTGATTCATTGTGAATGCGGATAGAGGGATAAGTCAGGACTGTGGGTCGGTTGATAAACTGTTTCTTTAGTTTGAGAAGAATCGATCGAGGAGTATTGCTTAGCAGCGATCTGCCGAGATCGAACACCGGACACGTCCTGAAAACTATGCGCGGTGTGCCAAGGTTTATCTCCTGTCCCAGTGATAGCTCGACTTTGTTGCAGAGTCCACTCGCTCATAAAATGGACCTGACAGTAGTTGTCCTTCATGGTTAGGTGACATACCCGACAGTGAGCAGCGTGCACAACCTGATGGTTTATAGTTATACATAGTTTATCTCTTTCCCAGTCCCTGATATAAGTCTGCATAACCAACGATATGGAGAGTGCCTGTTTACTGCGGATCTTAACAAATAATGCAGGTTAAAATGCTGATGACAAGAATTGTAGGAAGACTGCTCTCTCTTGCTGTCCACCAACCGCGTATTGAAGACATGAAGCTCATGGAGTGCAACTGGTAACGATTCAGTTTGGTTCCCAGATTGCCTGTATTTCTGAAGATCTAACTTGGGAAAATTTTTCATTACAAGCTTTTCTTCATTTCAAACAAATAAAAAAAAGGGATTCTTCGGCATAGCTTATATTCATGTCTGATGAATTCAAATGTAGCAAATCTTTTTCTTCAATACTGTGCTATCTATTGAAAATTCTGTATTATCAAGCTGAGAGAATTTGAAGCGGCTCTTATCTCATCCTTATTAATTAACAAGATGAGATACAAACAATAGCGCAACAGTAATAACAATAATTTCAAAAACAAACAATAATAATAAATAGTAATAGTAGTAAAATAATAACAGGAACAATGAAAAGAGTTAATACAATAATAATTTATAAATTACAACCCAAGTGAAAAATGTGATTACGTTGCGAAATCAAGTCAGCTCCAGTTTTCCTTTAGAATGAATCATTTCCAGGGATAAAAATGGTGCACCAAATCAAGCAATTTTTTTATTTTTAATTAACCTTACTTGATCAATAACATCTATCAGCCTTTTTTTCTTAAAATAACATTTAAAAATTAGATTTTTTAAAAAAAATCTAACCTAACTTGGATTTAACATTGAATAAACCACGCCCGACAGTTCTTTGAACATACAGAATTGAAGCTGTAGCTTAATTTTTCCTTTTGACTAGTTCTGCCACACCATTTGAGAAGAACCCAGCCAATAATATCACATTTTATGGAAATCAGAAAAAATAATAAATATACAAATAATTCCAAATAAATATCTATATATTTTAAATATTATGGATTCATTAATTTAATTGTCGATAATATTTGAAATATATCGATATATCGAACATAAATATTTGAAAGCACTAAAAAACTATTACATTTGATGAAAAAATATATCATTTAATAAGCTAAATTCAAAGCAAACAATATTAAGTTTCATTCACAGATTTTCATCAAGATTCACAGATAATCCGTGTTAGTATTGATTACTTACGGAATATATGATCTAATTTTTTATTTTATTTAGTTTTCTTCATTATTATTTATTATTATTAAGAAATTTATCATTTGGTCATAGAAATATTAGAAATAATACAAATCTACAGTTTAAGAGAAATTTTGACACTGTTGGAAGTCCAAAAGTAGTAATCTGATTAATAAATTATAATAATGTATTATAATTAATTAATATATTAAGATTCCAAGCATTTCTTAAAGAGAAAAATTTGTTTCTTTTTTTGCTAATTGATATTTTCATAATATTAATACTTTAATTAGTACTTAATTATTTTAACACCAATTAATATTAATATTATTATTTTTCATTGCATCAAACTGTAAAAATATAGTGATCAATAAAAATTATTTTCTTGTTTAGTTTTGAAATATTATTTTGTGACTTTCAAGAAGTTAATCTAATAATGACTAATTATAAAGAAAATATTAAATGTTGTATCTAAATAGATTCTATCAAATTTAGTTGTCTACACTTGCTAAAAACTTAAGGCTTTAACTTTGCAGTAACTTAAAGTAAATTGAACAATAAATTATATGATGAATGTTATTTCAAAAATTGCATCAAATTATGAAAATTAATGATTTCAATAAGAAAATCCCTAAAAAAATTTAAAATAAGTTTTTTGAATCCAAATCATTTTTGATACTTAATAGAAAATTATTACTCATTCTAGAATTATATTATAAACTTTTTTATGATTTGAACAAAAAGTTTTCTTATTTGAATGTAAAAATCTTTTTTGCATTCAGCTATTTCTTTAATATTAATTCAGTCATTGCTGTAATTAATTAAACAGCAATTAGTATAAAATAAATTAAAATTAATAGAAAATAAATACTGAAATAGATATCCAAATTTTATCATTTGCATTCTTTTTCAAATCCAAAATGAAATTAATCACAAGAAGAAGATTGATGATAACTATAATAGTTTACAGATTAATGTCATAGGATCTATCACATCAAATAATGGATATATGAATGTTCATGGAACTTGCTCAGATTAAAGCGGCTTGTATATAAAAATAAAAAAAAAATGTACCATTTATTACTAAAGAGAATAAAACTATGTTAAAAAATTAGAATGATGATAAATAATTATAAGACTGTATTTCTATTTATAATAATGAAGTTAATTAATGCAATGGTAAATCTCTAAACAAGTCATAACATACTGAACTTGTTAAATTTCAGAATAATTCATAATTTGGTGGATGTTTAATCAATATAAGCAAACTGCTGAATCAGAATATTAAAAAACAATTAGTAATATATAAAATCTTCCACTTCTCAAGGTTACCTATATTTTGAATTGTCCCTAATCAATTGTATTGATCGAGAGAGAATCAATGTGGTGATTTTTCGGTAATTACCCAATGATGTAATAATATAAATATTTAAAGTGGATAACAATTACATATCCACGGCTTCTTACTTCATGTTATAACGTTTAAACATATCATCGCGTCCCTGCAATCTCAGGTAAACACGTTGCCTATATTCATATCCTGTGTTTACTTAACTCACCTTTTCTTCAGCCGGTAAGCAGATTCGCCTCTTCCTTGAAATACCCCATCTACAAAAATACCGTTTTTGCCATTGCATGACAAGTAAAAATTTGGATGGTCAAAGTATAATTCCAGATGACTCCTCGAAATAAAACTCGAATGTCCCATGTTTACTTCGACCTCGCCGCGAGAGCTATTTCGCCCGATTATAATCCGTTTCTGTCGCATTATATATTCGAAATCTCGGCCCTCTATTTTGGCGATTGCTGTCCCTTTCGATTCCGGACTCCATTGTACTCTTGATGGACTAGCCGGTGCACTCTTCAGGGCTAAAAGAGCCCATGCATCACTTTCTTGTGTCCGTGATACAGACATCACCGAAAAACAAATATGGCGACTTCGCAGCGGATGTTTACCCACAATCCAACGTGGGTGGCAGACCATGTGACGACAAATGTCTAGATCTATGTTAACCAATCATCTTCGTCATTTTAAAATGAAGAATTTGTTTTTGACGGCCGATAACTTAACAATTATTTTTGTTTTAACTGTTTTTGCAAATTAATTCAGTAAAAATTCCCATCATAAAAATGATCGCACTTAATATTTAAACATCTTAAATCTAAATTCAATTATCTTTATACAATTTTCATAAGTTGCGAAATTTAGAACAGGAAGTTTAAAACGTTTGACAGAAAAATAGTTTCCAAACTGAATTTAGGACAAGTAAATATTTCTTTGCCCAACCCCAAGATCCGCTCATTAAGAGTAATGATATTTTGTAATATATTTTGCAACACACGATTTATTTCAATTAAGCATGGTTTAAAATATTAATAATTAAAAATTATTTTTTTATTTTTTCTCTACGTTTTTTACCGATATTCGAAAATATATAGTAATTCGCCAAGTACTTGCCGACACCTATAAGGATCATGTGATTCTTTTGCTGATGCAATCCAAATTTCATTAAAAAAATTCAATTTCGGCTAAAATACCAAAAGTTTAATAAATTATATTTAAAATCTTTCAACAATTTTTTGTGACAATTAAATTAATTTAATGATTAATATTGAAATATATTAATTTATATCATTTAAAAAATGTCTGATTATTTAAGTAATTTGATTAATCTCAGCATTCGTTCTGCAAACAGTATTGATCCAAGAAATAGTTAAAAATTGTAGGCTCCACTCACTAAATCTTTTTGTAGAATGGAAACATCACACCGAAGATTATTGTCATCGTTATTATTATTAATGAAACAATGGGTTGCAACATTTTGACGACAGGAAATTATGAATTTATTTTCGATTTTTTTCGACACTCAATATCCCAATTCAGCTCTTAATTTGACGTGAATAAATAACTAAATCGAATATTAAGCTATAATTGGTCTCTACTACAATAAAATTAGGCACATAATATGAATGTTTTTAAAAATATATATTTAAATTTGTTAAAGACGCTGCATAAAAGGTTTTAACAAAAATTCCATAATCCTTGTGACAATCAATTTTATGGCAAATAATTAAAATTCATTAATTTCAACAGTCTTTGAAAATTAGTCAAAATTTTCATGTAAATAATGTTTAAAACTGTAAGTTATAAACTTATAATAAAAATTAATTCATATAAAAACTGAAGGATAACAAGAAATCTTTAAGAGAAATGAAAACAGAAAATACAAAGAAAAAAACATTGTTAAATATCCAGATAAATGACAGAATTTTATTATATTTTATATGAGTATGATCCTTCCTAAATTCAACAAACCAATATTTAAAGTTGAAAATAATAATAATAAAGCAGGCTTATGATTATATATATATTAATTAATTTTTTTTAATTCAAAAGCATTGCAAATTAATCAAAAAGAAACTGATTATTCTTAATATTGAGTAAAACCTTAAAATTATTTTATACAACATAATACCCCGCCTAAACCAACCAATAAATATTTATGAAGCTTTATAAAGATGCTTGATGCTTTTAAAAAATTAAATTTAAATTCTTAAATTTCAAACTATCTTTATCACATTATAAATTTTTAAACTGTCTCTGCTTTAAATTCGATGATATTACTTGAAGTCATATTTATTACAAAAACTCAGTTTACCAGTAATTGATATTTAGACAAAAACGAAATATTTTACAGTCTAACTTATAAAACTTTATTTTAGTATAACATTTTTTTTTATATTTTGAAAGATTAACAAAACTTTAAACTTATAATCATTAAAAATAATAAAAACAAGAAATTTTTATTTACTTTAGATATTTATCGACTTCACTACTTTGATTGTCGATATAAAACAATTCAGTAGTTCCTCGTAAAGCTGATTTATAACATTTTTCTTATGCAAAGTGAATTAGATTTATAAATTATAATTTCCGTGTTCAAATTTTCTTTATCTCTGCAAACGCTGACAATTTGGACTAATGTGAAAGACGTTTTCATTCTTAACTTTGTTTTCATTAAATTATGTAACCTCAAGCTGAAAAAATGTTAGTCAGCTGCTTAACTGCCCAGTTATCATATTATCTAAAACAGTAACACTATAATTAAAATTAGTCTTCTGATCGTACATTCTTTTTCTATAAAATAAAATAATATAAAATAATGTATGATCACTGAAAAATTAAATTTATTAAAATTTGTTAATCTCGCTTTACAATTTATATGATGAAATTCAGCAAAATTGAAAGCATAATCTGCAGAATTGAGAATGATATCATTTCTTAATGAAAACAAATGATATGGAAAAATAATTAGGGTTGTTTCCTGAATAATTTAGTATTCGAAAACAAACACTGGAAATTATTTTTGTAATCTGATCCTCTGCGTTTGTCATCGGTTTTTAGAAAAATCTGTTATATACTCTTATGACATATTGTGATTATTCAGTCGTCACAAATCAAATTTTCTTGACTAAAGTCGGTGAATAGCACGTGGACGACCTTCGACATCCAGCAAGGAATGAAACTAATGCAATCTGACACAGAGGACTTAATTTTTTATTTACTTTATGATCATTTCTATATTTTAGCAATGCCTGTCTTAATTTATATCATACTTTTTAAAACTTTATTTCAAACATGTTGAATATATTGTCATATTATCAGATAAATTTTAAAAATACCGAAATTTGTAAACCCATAAATTTCTTTAAAAATATTATTAATACTGTTATTATATTTTTATCACATGAACTTCTTAAAATTAGACAATTGTAAGTGAATGAAATATTTTAAAAATTTTAAACTGCAGATAAAACATTTAAATTTTAAATTTTAACTCTTACTTTCTATAGCAATTTTGCGATTTTCCTCAGCTTTATGAATTTTCATTAGTAATTTCTTCTTATTTGCGACTTGATCTTTTATTATAAGACGAAGATTCTTTACAATACGTCTTCTAACCGAATTCACTGTTTTTAAGTAATATATCGCCAAGATCATAAGTAAGAGTACAATAACTAAGACACCGGAACGGAAAAAATGAGATATATGCCATAAAGTAACAGAATTATTTTCATCATTTAAAATCCCATAGAATAAAGATGGAAATATGAATTTTCCTCCTCTAAAAGGTCCACAATTTGAGGTCATTATGCTGAAATATAAACATTTCGTCAGACGCTTTACTCGCATGATTCCAAAGTACTCATGGCGACAACATTATCAGATAAAATCCAATAAGCAGAAAAAAATTAAAAGCATCAATAATAAATGAAAATTTGAAAAATAAATTATTATACAGATCTATCTAGATCTGTACCAAGTAACATAGTTATGAGAAAAGTTTGAAGATGTTGTTAATCAAAGAATATTATCATAACAGAAGTATATACTATTAATACATTAAAATCTAAATGAAATTCCGAGTATCATAATTTGGTAATAGAAGAGAAAGTTAATTTATCGAGTGAGAAACTTAAAGTTATGACTTATTTAAAACATTCATTAAAAAATTTTAAAAATACTAAATAGAAGATAGTACATAACTTTAAATATAGCATTATATCACAGTTCCACTCTGCACTTAACGATTGGATTTTTTCTGTGATAATAAAAAGACAAAAAACTTACCTCTAAGAGGAATTATATCTATGACGAAATATACAGTAATAAAAAAATTTAAATGAAAAATTTCTGTTCATTTTCGGAGATTATGATCGAGATTTGGACGATAAAAATTTAAACAACAAATCTCAATTTTTTTCCCAATTATCTTTATAGTGTGTTACATTAAAAATTAATTTTGATCAACATTAGCTTAACTTTAAGACTTACTACGTAAAAATATATCCATAACCTATAATTACTCCAAAAAAAACCAGAAATGCAAAACTTAAAAAAACTGTTTGAATTTGAGCAGCTCTCCAAGGCTTTTTAGATGGTTGACAATTGTTCATAGCTCCCCACTTTTTTATGTAATAAGTCACAAGCATTTTAAAAGCTACTATTAGTGAAAGCCCTGGACTAAAATACAATCCAACATATAATAATGCTTGATTATAAATAAGATTCATTGTGTTAGGCGCTATATTAAATTCGGGAAGTTCAATTTTATTCCATTTTCTGAAAAATAAAAAAAGCAGAAATTAAAATTGCTAATTTTAAATCTGAATATAAGTTACAAAATTTATTAACTGACTTGTGCAAACGCGATCTAATAAATTCGACCATATTGTCTCCAACACTAATGATAAAATCTAATACAACCAGTCTATACATATCTTGGCCGATTACAGATTCCCAACATGCAATTTTGGAAGAACTATTTAATCGATGAGCTACCACCGTTATTATAATTAGTACATGAAGAATACATGTTCTGATGAGAGTTGCATATAAAGCTGTTCTAGGAGAATCGTAGAATTCAATTCTAAAAAGCAAAGTATTTCTAAAAGTAATTTTTTTAAAATTTGCAACATAAACATAACAGTGCAAAGTATTATACAATATTTTGGTTTAAGAATTTCGTTAACATTTATTTTATTAAATCAGTTGTTATTTTTTATATCTCACTTACTTTGCTAGCCAAATAAAACTAATCGGGGTAATTGTAGCAATCAGAGTCAATGAAAGCATCAGCATCATTATGGTTGGGACATCAGCGTTATCCATGTGCAAATTTAGATATGTGGCTGTATACCAACCAAGGGCTATTAATAGAAGTAAAAGTAAAAGATTCAGAGATATCCGAATGAATGCAATGTAAAATATGTTTAAAATACTTTTACTTTTTTTCTTGTCAGTGGATTCATTAAGGAGTTCCTAAAGAATGGAATACAAAAAGCGGTAAGTTAAATTTCTTGATTAAAGAATAATCTATTTAAATTTCTGATGCATGTAAAATATGAATGTAAAATAAATTTATTTATAGATTAAAATTATAATCACAATTAGAAAAATATTAATATAATGAATCATTAAAGTAAATTAGAGGACACTGGCTAAAAGAGAAGGAAATAAGAAATAAAAAGTAATATTTGCAGAATTTTATTTATGAAAACATTCAGCCTCTAAAATTTCTAGACCTCTCTAAAACTAATCACATAAAATTTATTTTTGTGCTTTATGAAAAACACATAAATTATGACTAAAATCAAAATCTCTCTTTTGTACTTATCAGGAAATTTGCTTTTTGCAAGGAAAATAAGCATGCATCAATTTAGCAGCATTAGCCTCATATAAAGCTGCATAATATTCTGAAATTTCTAAATAAAAGTTTCTAAATATTTGCAAAACAAATCTAAAACTATTTTATAAATGTGTAAATCTGATGCTAAAAAAAATTAAAAATTTATGGTAATTTACTTAAAATTGAAAAGTCAACCTTCAATTCCATATAAATACTGCAATATTTCAATTCTTCTGCACCAGATTTTGCGATTCCGAAGTCCCAAATGCAAAATATTTTTTCAGCAAAAACATTTTTTATACCATTTGAAGTTTCAATATAACATTTTTTATAAGACTCTGTTACACTAAAACATGAATTACAGCAGTTAAAAAAATATAATGCAAAAGAATAATTTTAAATCAAAGCATTTTAATATAATTTTAAACATTTCTTACCTAATAAAGAGAACGCATAATACTAAAAAATAACAAAGTGCAGTAGAATAAAAATACGCATTAGGAATGTCATATGCGTAGTTGTTGAGATTGATTGATGAATTTATATAGTGACCGTAGAATAATATAGAATCATTTAAATAACCCTATTCAAATAAGAAATTGACATTATGTTAAACAGTCCATGCAAAGATAGATTAATTTTGCTTATAATATTGTTAAAATTGCTTAAAAGTAGTAATTATGTTCAAATTTTGATTTGAACTATGACGGAGAAAATAAAAAAATATGTACATAAACAAATAAGCATTTTAAAAAATGTATATAATTTATTTTACTAATAGCGATTAAACAAAATCAAATATTTATGAGAACTCACCAGTCCAGTAAAAAGATTACCCAATCTAAAACTACTTTGATTGATTTCTGTAAAACTATTTAGTAAAAATAAATTGTCTTTTATAACTGAATTATCTAAAAAATAATGCTCTGTCCTGATATCATTTTCTGTAGATTTATTCTCTTCTGAATAATTTAAATTTTCTTCATTATCATCCAAAAAACTATGCTTTTGAAAATTAGTAAAAAGAATTTGAGGTAACATAATAAAGAAGAAGCTGAAAAAAGAAAATCAAAAAAAAAATTTAATTGAGATAAAACTTAGAACATTTTACTTTATTGAAAATAATTCTGCATTTTCATTTTAAAAACAGTAAAACAAGATTTGATTATTTTACAAAGAATCTCTAAAGCAAGAATGTGTATGTATATTATTAAATTAATATTTTTATTAAATTTTAATTATTAATTAAATAAATTAAATTATTAATTATTAAATATGAATTGCATGATATTACATTATTATTGAATTATTAGTATATTATAATATACATATGATATTGAATGATATGATTACTGATATTAAATATGAATGTGTATGAATTACAGATCTTCTAATATACCTTTTTAGACACCAACTTAATTCTTCAAATTTAAAAACATTAAATTTTCTTTTATCTTCTAAAATTATTTTTATGTTCATAAAAAAATTTTCTTCCTCTATGGCATTTGTGAAAATGTAAACTTTGATTCCAAAAAATTAAGAAAATATCTTTAATTTTCGACCAGTTTTCATTAAAATATTCTTCAGAAGAACAATTTTTTTTTAATTTTTCACATTTTGCCATTTATCGCATAAGTTGCGTAAGCTAGATATAAAATATATATGGAATTCCTATATCATATTTTATCAAAAGTTGTTTTAGATCTACAATAATTTTTCTCCAAAAAAAATCATCACAATAAATTATTGGATAGGATCAAAAAATCGTTTTCTCATTATTTTTCAGATTCTGGTAGAACTTCAAATTGCTAGCTTCTTGCAAAGCAAATTTAGCGAACCTCAATTCTTTAAAAAGTAAATTAATAAAGCCTGAATGTCTAGTATATTGCATTAACTTTATGAAATAAAGCAAAAAATTATTGTTTAAAATGTACAATTTTATAATTATCTATTCAAGATTCATTTTTCTCCAATCGTCCTGGAATATAAACAGGAAGAAAGTGAGATTTACGCGACTAAAAATTAAGAATGACAGTTATTTTTAGATACTACTTATTCAAAGGTGAAAGATGTTTTCGTACATTTAATTGAACATTAAAAAATCATCTGGATCTTTTTTTCGCAAAAGAAACTAATTAATTAATCGAAAATAAAAATAATCGATTTCCATATTACATTAATCTAATCTAAGCTACTTTACACATATGAGTCTTTTTTTATTAATATTATATTGGTATTAAATATATTTTGATACTTTGATATAATCTTTATAATATTAATATTACCTACAGAATCTGTTGTACATTTCCATTTTCAGGTCCATGAAAAAAATTCAATTTGAAGGCTAATATACAATTTAAAGCAGAATTCAATCATAAAGTAATTTGTAATTTACTTTTTTATTGCTCTTGATGTATTCCCTAATTGAAGCAATGTTAATTAAAAAATTTAAATAGATTTTAATTCTAAATATTAATAGTAAACCTTATAATAAAAACTTACTTTAAAATAAAAATTATGCAATCCAATACGAATAATTTTCGAAGAAATTTGAAATATGTCGCTACACTACTCCCGAATTTTCCTTCAATAACTTTTAGGCCACTATACCATAACTCGAAGGAGTAAAGAAAATTTCTCAAACTTAATTTAAGCTGAAACAGATATATTAATATTAAATAATAATAACGAATAGCGATGACTTAGGCAATGTCATAATACCAAAAGTAAAGCTAATTCGGCTTCATAAAAAAAACCTACTTTGCGGTAAAGCCTTTCTCAAGAAAAGCCTGAATTGCCAAGAAAACTTAAACGTATACTGTTATTGATACTTAAGACAATCTATAATAACTATTTAGTAAAAGGACAGGTAATTTGACTTTAAGATTCCAATCACTAGGAAAATGTGATACTTAATTATTAAGAACAAAAATAGCGATCAAAATGGGTTATTTCGTAATTCTCATTCGTTCAATCAACAACACCATCTACCTGATTAAACAAATAGATAACTTTAAAGACGATTAACTTTTAAATTCCTCTTTTTTATTCTCAATAAGATTCAACATTCACTGGCATAGAAAAATCCTATGAATTTGAAAAGATTCGATGATAATTTACGGCTTACTATTTTTGAAAAGAACAATGCCTGTCACCTAAAAAGTTATGCTTTCTAATATAAAAGGTTAGCGATAAATAAAGGTTTGTAATTATTGGTCTTTTAAAAAATTTGATATTCTAGGAAACAACTACACATCTTAGTATTTTAAGACCATTCTGCATTTTTCGACCACATTTAAGGATTATCAGTTTTTCATCTTTCAAATAATTTTTTCTACACTGACACCCCTTTTTAATGACAGTTCAATACCATAAAGCCTCCAAGTAAAACTGAATTTTCAAAACCTTAAATAATGGATGAAACTTTGCGGAGAAAATCGTTCAATTATATTGTTCCGTATATTAAGCCCTAATGTCCGAATCCGTCATTTGCAATTATAAACTCTAATTTCAAGTAAATAAAATTCCTAAATAACCATTATCTTAAACAATATCATGTTGTTCAATCATTTTGTTTGTTACAGCCTTTCAGTGATTTTTACACTCTTGTCCCAGATCTTCGAAATCATCAATTAAAGTACTGTACTCAATCTTTAGATCTTAATATAATTTTGATGTTATTCGAATTAATTTATAGTATCATGAAAATTAGCATTACATCTTGTGAATGAAAAAATAGTTCTATGGATGTAAAATGAAAAAATTGAGAGTATCACTTCTTTCAAAAATTTCCTCAGATTCAAATATTTTAATTTAAAATAATTTAGTTTTTAAGTGTCCATTATATTACAGTTTTATATATAATTATTATATATATAACCTATATATATAGTTTATATATTTATATATTATATATATACACACGTGAAAAATCTGAATAGATGAATTTTTTGATTTGAAATGAAGTTTAATGAAGATCTGCAGTCAGCATGCAATAGGCATGGAAACGAGAAAAGAAAATACTTCCAAAATATATGAATCCCAGGAGCTTTGCTTAAATTATGATTTCGTCAATAGCTTGATCGGTTCTTATTATTTCATTTTAAATTAAATCATCTTGTATTCCGTGTGAAAATCGAATGAGATTTTGATAAGACAAACATAATATTTCAAAAATCTTGATTTCTCTTACATAAGGAAAACTTATTGCCCAAATAAAACGACTGTTTATAGTTCATACAAAAATTATCAATACTAACCTTTTTAAATGAAATTTCGGTTTTATATTTGAACTTCTTGATAAAGCTTAATTTTAAAATTTTTGATTGTTTTACAGGTTTTAATTTAGCTTTTATACATCTTTTCTTCGTTAAAGAGATCTTCTGATCTTTTAGTTTCTTGCTGAAAACATAAAATCTTCAACACTCAAAATTGCTATCGTAATCTCAATAATTTCAAATTGCTTTACCGCTCAGTCTTAAATATTTACTAATGTAAACAACTTGTAAATATGTTAACTTTTAATTTTTGGCTCAAATAATTCTGAAGAACCATATTCTAAAAGAGTAAGTCGAAGATTCAAGAGTAAATTTTTAATTTGCCATCAAGTTCTAAATAAAAGTTTTACAATTATTTTTTGATAATTGAAATATATGATGGTAAGTAAACTGGAAATGAAATTGACAATAATATAAAGAAATAAAGAAATTTTAAATCAGTTAATTTTGAATAACTAACTAAATTACAGTGGAAACATTTATGTGTAAATAAAATGGATTTATAAATTTATTTTCTGTAGATTTTTTAACTTTTTATTTTTAGGCTTAAATGAAAATTCTAATTTACTTCTGAATTTTATCATATAAGATTTAAAAAAACAGTACATTCAAAATCTATCTGTTACTTTTTAGTAAATGACCTCTGATATAATGTTTTCAGAAAAAAGACTGTTCTTAATGTCAGCATAAAGATTTTAAATTTCATCTTTTAAATATAAAGTCACTTTTATGTAAAAAAAAAACTTTTTAAGTATAAATTATTTTTAATTAATTTATTAATTTTAAAATAATCTTAGAAAAATATTTCTACATATCTTCCATAGAAAATAATAGAAAAATATTCAGAAATATTTTTCAGAATACTTTATATTAATAAAATTACAATTCATTTGCAAACTGTTTCATGTAGATTTATTAATTTATTTTATTGAAAATAATTCAACTTTAACTTCTTCATTTTTATTTTTTTTAAACAATTTTATATTAAGAATAGACAAGCTCACAATTATTTTAATATTATGAAATAATTATAAAAAATTATTTTTTCCTTTTCTGTTACATAATATTATCTCCGTTAATGGAAAATATAAAAGCAGCTGAACTAAGTTATTTTTTTAATTTAAAATCAATATCAACTTACATAACATCTTCTACATCAGTACAGTCATTCATCATGGTTCTAATGACATTTTCATCATTGATTTCTAAGCAAGATGCATAAAAAGATCCAGATGGAATTGCTTTCAAGGTAGTATAAGAAATTTTTCCATATAATTCTGAAATTTAATATTCAGAAAAGAATATGATAAATATGCATACATAATGCACATATTTATTTCAGGAAATTAACATTTTCTTGAAACATACATTGCTTATAAATCATTTTTAGTTGTTTATTATAAATAATATTTAGTTTTAAATTATCTTTTTAATTTAAATTTCAGTAATTCATTTTCTTAAAATTTTTACACTAACCTCGGCCAAGTATTGAGCGTCTTCTTCGCCTATGGATACCCATTTCCTTTGACACCAAGTAAAGTTCATCATTTATTTCCAGCTCACGTTGAAATTCTTGAATTCTATGACAGTTATCATCTTAAAATAAAAATTAATTGAATTATTTAATAGAGATAAACTGCAGTTTTATATTTTAAAGTTAATTCCAAAATATAATAGAAAACTTCAAAATTCTCCAATTATGCACAAAGAGCAAAAGATAATATACATTATACTAATCTTCTAAAATATATGACTGAAAATAATTATTTAAATGCAGGATAGTATAAATTTTTTATTAAACACTCTCAAATTAATGTTATTTGCCATTGCATTATTTAAAAGCTTAAAAATTTTATATTTTGGAAATACTTTTGATCTAAAGTTTAAGATTTTGTACATTTCTGTTAGTAATTATATTATACAATCAAATCTACTTCAATGGTGTTAACATTTATACAACTACATAATAATATAAATCAATTATGTAATTGATTTATATTATATTTTTTTGTTGAAAATTTATAAGTTGAAAGTTTACATACCTCTTAATTTATTAGTCATGGTTCTTATTTGGTCTTTTTATTTTCAAATAAAAACAACGATATGTAATATTTTATTAAAAATAAAAACAATCTTGACAAGACTTTGGAGTTAATATCTGTATGAAAAAAAAACAAAAACATATATATATATATAAATTAGAAAGTTAGAGAAAATGTGATTTATAAAAAAAATTTTACTAAAAATAGTATATTTAAGCTTTTTGAGGCATTGTTTTGTTTTTACTTATAATAATAATAATTTCCAAGAAAAAAAATTTCAACTAGTTAAGCTAAGAAGAAAAGAATGAATATAATTATAAATAAGGTTAGTGCTTTTAAAATTCAAAAAAAAACATATATAATTTCTGGTCTTCATTTAACTAAAAAATGTAACCTCCAAAATTCTTATCAGCAATATAATCTATCGAAGAATCTTTTTCTTAACAAAATTTTATTTTTTTTTTAGAGGGTTTTAGAAGCTTATAAGGCTTTATTTTTTTATTGTAATCAAAACTGAAATCACATAAATTTAAAATAAAACGTTTCTACAAATTACAACGCGTGCGGGTAACCTCACGACTATAGTAATTGACATTCACAATATTGTCGACATACCGTTAACGACAAATGTCGACCATCGCATTATTATTTCTATTAATGTAATATTCAAATCGAAATGAATTTAAGCGCCAATAACCCATACAAAAATGGTTTATTATTTGCAGGATTTAATCAAGATCAAGGTATGATCACTTTCATTAATAAAAACATTTTATGCTGAGTTTATTTGAAAAATTTAACTCCTTTGATCGGATGACGTGACAAGCATGCTTATTTTGATGTTTTCTAAGAACCTACTCCTAATGTCTAATTTTAAGAAAAAATTTTTCAATTTCAACATTTGAAAAATAATTAAAGATTAAAATAAAAAATTCTATGTAATGTACTGTGTATAGTTGCATTCGAAAACTTTATAATTTAACACTAGTATTTTTTTTATTGGCATTTTGTTTGATAATATTATTTTTAATGATGTAAAAATCTAAATTTGATTTATTCATTTTGATGTAAGTTCTCATCAATTACTTATAATTAATGTAAAATTATTTCTAAAGTTTATTATTATAATAAAATTTAATTTATTATTAAATAAATTTATAAATTTATTATTGTAATAATTTTAATTTAATTATTGAATTGATCATTGTTAGATAATATTAATATTTTAAGCCAAATACAATTAAATTTTTAAGAAGCATTTTAAGCATAAGGATATTAACAAAATGTATAACTAAATTAATATTTTATCTATCTATAAATATCTGTAAAATTTGAAACAAAAAATATAGTTCTTACTTTTATTATTTTTTTGAGTCAAAG
>JAOWBB010000001.1:1146010-1173045 GCA_028565995.1 Ricinus marginatus
CATTCTTCATTTTTTTTTTTTTTTTATCTTTATTTCTTTTTTTTTTTTTTTTTTTTTTTTAAACATTTTTATCTCTAAGAAATCGAGTACAAATGTCCCATAAATTGCGCGGATTGCGTTACGATCGGAAAAACGAGTTCTCTGCGAACGTCTCATTGACTTATTATGGGAAGGCCCTCACCCAGGACGTAGCGCCCTGGGTAGGCCTCATATCATGGAAACGGAGGAGGCCCGGGATTGAAAACGTTGAACAAGATTGCGAAGATCGTGCAAGCAGCGTAGACGCCCAGAGCCACCCACCTGAAACAGAAAAAGGTTCATTTCGGGGCTCTCTGCAACGGCCTCGCAAGACCAGAACCTTTCGGAATTCCATACCCACCACATCAATTGTCCGTGCAGTTTTTGCTCGAAGTTCTTCAGTACCAGGAGCCCGATCGTCAGTCCGGCTAGGGCCCCCGTCAAATGAGCCACGTAAGACACCGGCGGTCCGACCTGTTCGGCCGCGTATCTGTCGTATATCGCGAATCCGACGTCCGCGCTTGCTGCAAAACGAAGCATCGTTCAGTTTCACGAAGGGGAAAAAAAGGCGCTCGGTTCGCGTCACTTCTTCGGGAGCACTCACCGACTATGAATATTCCGACGAGTCTGACGATGCCGAACTCCATGTTGCTGTAGTTGAGCAGGACGTTGGCCAGATGAGCCGCCAGCAAGGCGTAGACGCCTCCCGATGCTCCCACAAGGTACACGTCCGTGTCGAACACCGAGGTCCCCAGCGAACCGGCCAGAACTCCTGCCATGTAAACGGCTCCTATCCTCAGGGAACCGTGAACCATTTCGAGGGGAAGTCCTACCAGGACTTGGACTAGTAAATTGAATATTAAGTGCAGCCAGCTAAAAACAGAAGCAGATCGTGATTCCGCGTCTCGGGGGGCGAATCCCTCTTGCAACAGGAATAGGTGCCGGAAGCTTCTTACCCTGCATGCAGTACCATGTAAAATATGAACCTCCACAGCTCTAGTCTTTTGTCTGGTCTATATATGAATACCGAATCGATAGGAACGGGACCGGAAGGATTTACCTCGCCCATAGCAACGGTGTAATACGTGAAGAACCCCAACTGAAATCAGACGGTCGTTTGTCGCTTTATCGAAAGTGCATACAGATCGGTGCCGAAGGGTCCGGGTCGGGCCCTCGGTTCCGGTGCGCCGGGAACGGGTCGGTGACGGAAAAAACCCGGTCAAGGATCGGAAATTCTGGATAACCCAGGTCGGATGCAACGTGTGGAAATGCATTCAGGCCCATAATAAGAGAAAGAACAATCGCGTTGGATTGTATGGGTGTAACGCGATACCATAAATAAAAGGGTGACAAAAGCATCAACCGTAAGCGGAAGATGGCAATGTGCGACTAAGAAAACATGACGAGCACCCGAATTGTGGAGTTTCTTCTCTTTTTGTTGTAACAGAATCGCTTCCTTCGTCTTTGTCAGCATCGCGCCACCCCGGAGGAGCTGTCATCTTCGGGTGGTCTTATCCGGGGCCGACGGAGCGGGACTCTCCGCTGCCGCTCCGGCGGAAGCTTCCCTCGCTCCCGGAGCCCGCGGGTTCGACGAGTGTTGCCGGAACCGTTTTTTGCGAACGGTTGAGCGAGTTTTTATGCTCGCGGAAACGCGGCCGCGACCGCTTCCCGGGAGAAACACACACAACACGAAAGATTTTTCTTGTCCCAAAAATAGCAAAAACGAACTGTGAAAAAAACACATGTCTTGGCAGTTGAAAGAGAAATATTTTGCGAGGGATTAGTGAATGAATGAATGAATGAATGAATGAATGAATGAAAGGAGAAGAAAGTGTGAACAAAACATCGTATTTAGCAAATATCTTTCAAAAGGCCATGTCTGGCTCTTATATTTATTATTATTATCATCATCATCATCATCATCATCATCATCATGAAAAATTTGGTTCAGGGCGACTCGCAAAGTCCTTTTCAACTTGAATATTTAATGTAATCCTCCATTCGTGAAGTGAAAATTCTTTTCCATGACGGCATTTTGCGATTTTGAAATCTTTCCCATCGAGGCATACCGTAGGAATGTCTGCTGACGGACAGCAGGGAGCTCGCGGAATGCTTTACGGAGGCAACAGGTCGTTCCCGGAGTTTTCGGTCGCCGTCTTGGACATCAGCGACCGACGCATCCCGCGGCACGACCTCTTCCCTTTGGAGGAAGACCAGGCTTCAGAATCCGCTGACGTGGTTCGGTTTTGAGGAGCCTTCGCCGAAGGGGGTTCCGCAATATTTTTCCATCAACCCTCGGCGTTTTCCGGCTTCTGCTTCTTTCCCCCTCTTCCCCCCGAAGACCGCTCCCGGCTGACCCCGCAGCGATGCGTACCTAAAATTGGATCTTCCCATCCCCGAAGAAAACCCCTCCTTGCGAAGCGAAGGGAGAATGCCTTTTCCCCTCTGACCCGCTGTCAGCCGCCTGTCAAAGCCTCCGGGTTATGTAAACTCGGTCCTTCAGGTTTGGCAACGGGAAACATCTGGGGGGGAAGTCGCGAGCGGAAGGAAGCAAAAACCCGGGATTCATCGCGGCAGCGGATGGGAGGGAACTTTAAAATTTCGCTTCGCCTCAGTTTCACGTTCGCTGGCAATTTCCAGAAGTTGAGAAAAAACTTGGCAGAGGAATAAAAACGATTTCCGGTATGAATCAGTGATTTCTTGCTTCCGGTATCATAATTCAATTCGAGAACCCTCTGTTTTCTACTGCCACGTGTGGTTTCTTCCTTAATTTAGGAAATTTACGAGGGTTGTTTTATTTTTTCGTCTCTTTCACCGTAAAGCGAATCCCCTTAAAAGGCTTCTGCTTTTTTTCTCCACGACGTCTCTCGTCGGTAAAAATTCCAGGGGAAAAAAAAATATTTTTATCGGCCGGGAGAAGCGGCCCTCCCCCCCAACACCGACCCGACAGAAAGACAAGTTCCGGCAGCGGCGGCCGATCCTTTCCCGACCCCGGAGGCTCGGTCTGCGGGGGATGCGAACGGGGGTAAGGAAAAGAGGCTGCTCTCACCTCGATCAGGGTTATGATGAGAATGAACAACGGCGGAGGACAGCACGTGTAGTGGTCGGCGTGGTATTTCCGATCCCGCTCTTCCGTTAGGAATTCATCAGCTATCAGTCTCACCATCCTGAAACGAAAAAAAGTTTTCATTTCTGCCCCCGGCGGGGCAGCCCCCGCCTCGAGGGCCTCGAGGGACACGCCCCGCGCATTTGCCCTTTCGCTCGTTTCGATTGCGGGCATTCCTTTTTTTTTTTTTTTTTTTTTTTTTTTTTTTTTGGGCGAAAAATCTCCGGGTTTTAAAAATTTAATAATTAAGAATAATTAATTTAAATTTCATTCAAGTAAATTTACATAGAATCAAGATTTCGGAGCAAAAAAAAAGGTTTCTGCTGCTACGTGGGCCACAAAAAATTTCGCTCCTTGCGTGCGAGCGGTAAAAAGCGAAATTTTTCGGAAGGAAAAGGCCGAGAAAGAAGCCGCACAAAAAAGCGCCAGATAAAATCTTCCTCCTTATCGGGCCTCGCATCGCTGAGAAGCGTTTTCGGTGCGGGCGCGGGCGACTGCTCGACCGCTTCGACCGCGGCCCGACTTCTCGTCTTCCGGGAGCCGTCGCGGCTTTTCCGCCCGTTTTTCTCTCTCGGCTTCCCCCGAGGAGCGGCAATTTTCCCCCGCTCTTCGGTCGTTTTAATGACGTCATTTCCGAGCGAAATTCCAAATTCGCGATTTTGCGCGTTCCCTCCCTCGAACGGCTAAGCCGCGGAGCACAATTCGACTTCGAGATGTCGCTGTGGCGAGGTTAAATGCGATTTTTCGCCTTCTTTCCCCGTTCGCTCCTCGACGAGGGAGATAAGCTTCTTAAATTCGTGGCAGCAGAATCGGTTCGCGTGCCAACCCGTCTTCTTGCGACGAGCGAGAGCATCCGCGATCGGGCGCAGGGAAAACTGTTTTGATCGCGTTCCAAACGTCGCAACTTAAATCGCGACACCGGAGGAAGTTGATTCGTTGCCCGCCCGGCCACCGACCGGGGAAGTCGAGAGGAGACGAACGGGGCCCGTTCGACGGTCTATTATGAGCGCGGCCTTTGAATCCGTGCCACGTACCGCTCGGTCTGGACGTTTTCGTCACCGGGGTCTTCCTCTTCCTCTCCGTTGTCTTCCGGGGGACGACGGGAAGCGGAAGGGACAAACCCGATTCTGTCTGCGGCGTCAACGCCGGCGACACTCGATGCCGAGAACGCTTGGGGGCGGCATCCTCGAGCTTAACCGAAAACCAATTTAGAATTCTTAAACTGCGTGTTATTTTTCGCGGAAGATAGTTCCCCGTTATTTACCCTGCTGCCACGGAAGTTTTTAGCTTCGTTGCTCCGAAAAGGAACGGTCGAGATCCCCTCCCCGCACGTGCGGGCATTAAGTGTCCGGTCGGTGCGCGTACTTCCGGCTCCGCTTCTCTTACCTTCTGAACAGAGGCGGCTCCTGAACTAGAATATGAAAGTCGTTCTCGCTGTACACCTCTCGGTCTCTGTGGTGAACAGCGCATTTGAAGCTACGGCTCCTCTTCCCGGTCATCTGAAACAGATCGGGAGGTTTAGAAAAGGGAAAAAGACGGAAGAGGTTCGGGATTGGGCCGAATGGCCGTGGCAGGCTCCGAAAGAGGAGGCCACCGCGAACGCTGCCACGACTAAGTGAATGGAACGTTGAATGCTCGGACCGATTTCCGCTTCGGAATATCAAACGGGAAGTTATGTGCATGTGCGTGAGTTATGATGTGATACCCGAGAGGTAGCCAGTCAACTGTGTCTCCCTCCGCAGGCATTTCATTCATTCGAGTGCGTACTTAAGTATTCTCTTTCCGTTATGCTTCTTCATGTGAAATACTCGTTTGCAATCCGAGTCCATGCGGTCGAAAACTTCTGCTACTCCGTCGTCGACCGTTTTTCCGAGCGGGCGACGGGAACGGTTCGGGCGACCGGGTCCGACCTTCGGTGGGCGCCGCTGCCAATTCCAGTGACGTCATTATTATTAATTACCCGTGGGGGATCGTCCCGGCACCGGCCCGAATCACTCGCGGCCGAAGCGGATCGACTCTCGATTCGATTCCGCGCGTCGAAGCGGAAACCTCGCCGATCCGGAACTCCCGATATCCGCGGGTTTTCACTCCGGGGCGGCGCCGCGACCGAGCTTCCTGCACCTATCCCGGTAGCCTCGGGACCCGAGTTCCGATGCGTCCCGCGTTGCGTCCCACGGTCTTGAATATGGAAAACGGGGGATTCCGACGCCGGTTTTTTCCTTCTTTGGCCGAAAAGTTACGTGTCCTGCTTGCCGTATTCGGAGGCGGATCTTTTGTTGGCATCGGCCTTGGATAATAAAGAATATGCCCTTACTTTATATTCATCATTTTGTGAGGCCATAAAACGGAGATCCTGACGGAATGCGAAAAAGAGATGCGGAGTGACCCCTCGACAAAACTTCGCTTTTGTAAGCCGAAGGATTCCACGTCCGCGGGAACCGCCACTTCTCGACAGCAGCAGGGGCGGCTCGAAACGGTGCCTTTTTCTCGCGATGGCCTCGTTCGATAAGAGCAACGTCCCAAGATGAACAAGTTAAATTGGCAAGAAAAGTTGAAATCCTCCTAACCGGGAGAAAAAGCTGAAAATTTTCGATTGGTGGCGGGAAGCTGGTGGTTGGCTCGGAGAAAGGGCCGAGTTAGAATTTCGCTGTCGGAAAAAGGACGCACTCGACGTTTTGCCAGACGCGGCAAAGCTCTGCCGGACCGCTTTCGGAAAGCTTCCCTTTGCCATTCCTTCGGTCTCTCCGCGTGCGGACGAGCCCTGGGCATGGGAGTCATCGTCTCCGTTATCCGTGGCGAAAGGAAAGTTCGCCCCGGGACGCCTTTTGCGTTGTTTCTCCCTCCCGACACCCCGTGCGGCGCGTGCAATCCCTTTGGAAGACGCCTCGTCCTATCGAGGAGTACGCGGTGTTAACTCCGAGGGGCGTCTGCGGTTCTTTCCCGGTCTCGATCGCCCCGGGGAAGATTTAGGACTCCTCGCGGAGAGTGGCGAAGCTCTCGAGACCGACCGCTGCACTTGCGCAACCTGCTCCGCACCAAGGACTTCTTCTTTCCCTGTCCCGTCGAACCGAATCTCGCTTACGGCGCTTTCTCGAAAGGAACCAACGCCCGGACCCAACTTTCACCGCTTTCTCGAACTTCTCCGGGAGTTCGATGCCTCGTCCAGGAAGGCGCCGGCATTGCGGCGACAGGGGGAAGTCTTCCGCCCATTACCGTCTCCTTCGTGCGCCGCTTCCAGTCGTCTGCGGTTCGGATGTAAAATTGTTCCGAAAGCGTTCTCGACAGGGTTTTTTTGCGCCGGTTATGAATGTTTCCGTGAGGTGAATTCGAAATGCGACGTGAACGTTGGGGGCGCGTTATTTTGGGTGTTGCGCCTTTAACGAAACAACAGAAAAAGCGGTTTTATTGAAATTCGAAGACGGATGAAGACATTTTCTAATTGTATCGCATCCCATTGGGAAAATATTATTTATTTTTCCACTTTATTTACCAGATAAAGCAGGATTCCCACGTAACGCCCAACGGGTACGAGGCGCCGAACCATTGTTTGTACGGACTGGGTGTCATCGTTCCGTGCCCTGTGTTTGCATTATCTTTCTGTCCGACGGGTCATCTTCCTCCCTCTGCCTTCGTCCGGCATCGTAGGAGAGTCGTCTGGTAAGTGCGCACCCAAAACCCTTTCTCTTTCGGACGGCAGACGCCCACGGTCCCCCAGGGACCTAACCGGCGGCTCTCGGGCTTCTTTTATCGTCCCGATTGCCGCCCATCTAAACGAGCGAACGGCAAGCAAAGATTTCGACCGAAGAGCGTTTGCTGAAGAAGTTGATTCGCTGCTTCCACGTTACCCTTTCTTATCTCGTTGCTTCTCTGCGCGTTACGTCTCGAACGCTCTTGCGGGCGTTTCGATCCGCCGCGTTCGCCGGATTACCGCGGCAAAAGTCCCGAGGGCACCTCCGTGAAACTCACGAATGGTAACGGGAAGCAAAGCGTTTCGGCGGGACGTGCTGGATCGACAGACTTTTTTTTTTCTTTTTTGAAGAATCACTTGCGCAGTTTTGCAGTTTTACACATCGTTCTAAATGACTTAACGTCAATTATTTCGGTTCCGTTATGTGACGGCTACCGTGGAACGAGCTCGCTTTCAAATTCTGAACGTCGACCTCTCGTGCGAGAAACGGGGCCGTTAATGTTCAGAAGGTTGTGCTTCCGCCTTCTCGCTCCCGCAGGAAACGCTCTCCGAGGCATTTCGCATCCGGCGATGGTGCCGGTCCCAAAAATTGACATGTTCGGTATGAGGCACGTGGTTTATCGTTTTGCGAAAGGTGTTGCAGCCGATGCTGGGAAGGAAGGGAGACGAACCGTCAACAAGGTTCGCCAACGTAAGTATCGAAAAGCAAACGTCTGGCGGAGGATAAGGGCCCGGTGCGTTGCAACGATGGCACGCCGATCCTTAAATTTCTTTCGCTTTCGTCTTGTTTCGCTTGCGGAGGACGCCGTCGACGACGTGCTCCCCCGCCCTGGTCGTCATTTTCCCTGATCCACGTCGGGTTCCTCCACTTTCGATCGGCAAATTCTGCAACGCGCAAACGGTTCGCAAGAAGCAAGTCAAATTTCTTCTCGCTCCGGGTGAAACGGAGGCCAAAGCGAACCCATCGGCGGATAAAATAACTTCAGGTATTATCGGGTCCGGCTCATCTGGATCTGCCCACCGCGAGTTCCGCGGCAAAGCGAAGATCTCCTCGGGATCGGGCGACAGGTGAAGAATCTTCCGGGCAGTCCAAGACACGTTTTCCGCACCGGAGCTCGTAATTTCAGGTTTTTTCGACTCCTCTCCAACGGCGAAACCATAAGGCCGGCTTCTGATGTGGCATAACACTCGGACGTTTTAGAGTTCAACAATTTATGGTGCCGTGCACTGTCTTCGGGTTCAAAGGAACCGCATTCTTCGAGAAGAACGGGTACCTGCCCGAAAGGCCAAAAAGCGGAGGGAGTTCGTGCCAAAGAAGGATAACCGATTGTATTTAAAGAAGGCAGTGAACTTTGACTTTGTGACAGTGGGCAGAGTTTACAAGTGTGAATTTGATGGCACGGAATCGTTTTATCGCCTCGCGATGAATCAATGAAACGTTTCTTGTGGCAATGCCACGGGATCGGAAAGCAAAGGGGGCCTCGCACCTCGCGGTCAAACGGAGCGTCTTCGAGACTGTCAGAGCGACAAGATTAAAAGGCATCCTCGGGACTCGGCCCACGCCCGGAACGGGAATCGGTGGAAAAAAAATGACAAGAATTCAGAAAATAATTAGAAATCCAACTGAGACTTCTCCAATATAAACGATCAACGCACGAATAATATTCGGCGTCAAAATCGATAAATAAATAAGAATAAAGGGGCCATTGGAGGGACCGTGATTTGCATAGAGCTGTGGGGCCCCCGCGTTTCCCATGGACATTAAAAGAGAGTGGGCACGAGATGAATTCGGTTCTCGAGTGGGTTGAAGCGATTCTTTTTTATTTCACGGTCCTGTGAAGGACCTCCGGAGCCTTGGTTCTTCTCGACGCATGTGGGCCGGATCTTTATCCAGGTATGTTCATTCAACTCTCTGCCTTCGTCTTGCGCTCCGCGGTTGTCCCGGCCCGATTCCTGCCGGGCGGCGGCTCCGTCCGACCTCCTCCCGGTCCTTTGCGGCTTCGGACGTCCGGATGCGGGCCGCGCACCTCGATCCACGGCCGGGACTCGCGGACGATGTTGCGGCGAGCCTCCGATGCGAAAGACCTCCGACTGGGATCCGCGGGCAGAATCCGGAAAGGGCGAATTTGCGCGCGGAAGCATGCGGGAGCCTCCGCTTCTGCGACGCCTCCGCCCGGAGGCACGCCCGAAACGAGAAATTTTTCCCTAAATTCTCCCGTTTCCGTATCGGATGCGACGAATTCGCTATTCGATTTTCGGCATCCGGCATTTTCGAAAGTCGAGTCGAGGGAGGCGGATGGCTGGAACGGCGGGGAACCGTCCTTTTCGGGAAGAGGAAAGAAACGACGGGAACGTATCGGTCTTCCCTTCAAAGGAAACCCGTGCGTGCCGCGTCACGTGGACTGGCAAAAGGGGTGAAATGACGTAGAAGGTCACGTGACGCGACACGGACCAATGAATCCCGCGATCTCCTTCTCGCTCGTCCGATTTGTGCCGCGTGTTGCTGACAACATGGCCGACGATCGGGTTTTTTTACCGCGGAAATCGAGAAAACTTCCGCTGTCCTCGTTCGAAACTAGCTTCAAAAGGTTCGGCGCCTCATTCCCCGACACGGCCCCTTTCCTCTTCCAGGTCACGCATTGAAAGTTCCCATTAATTAATTAAAGTACAATATTGTGAAATGCTGCAATTGAAACGAAGAAAAAGTGTTGCCGCAATAGATGGGTTTAATGACATTCATAAATAGATAGGCTCCGAGCTAACTTAGTTATGGGCATTAAACCCACAAGAGACCGGAGCATTTCTCTCTTCTGGGATTTTTCCCGTGATTATACAGCGTGTATGAAATTCTAATTCCACGTGATTTTTCCTCCCTTTCTCGGCGATCGATATGTGCTGCGGACTCGGATTCAATGACGAAGTTATTTTCCGATCGTCCAGGGTACCGTTAAATAAGCAAAAACAATAAAATATTTTACGGCATCGAGCAAGTGGAAAAGCCGGCTCGTACGAGAACGTAAGATTGATTCAAACGAAATTTGAAAGCGTTCGCTTAGCTAAAATCCCAGAAAATATGAAAAGTATCACTGGAAGGAAGTGATATCAGCAGACGCTACCGGAGGCAAATTGTCACGGGAACGGTGCAGTGAATGGCGGGTTTGCCAGACCCGCCGGATGATGGCCGGCAGGCAAACTGCAGAACTGCTTGACAGGGATCGGGAAAGCGTCTGCGGTCGAACGCGAATCCTTTGCCGTACCTGTACCGGATGCAACGCGTACGCAGACGAAATGCGCGAAACTCTTTGAAGAAATGTTCACTTTTCATGCGGAGAACCATAAAAATTTTGCCTTTATAATTTGAAACAGTTTCGTAACAATTAAGAAATTATACGGAAGCCTTTTTCAAACGGGACTTGTGTGAATAATTAACGTTCTAAAGAACTTTGACGTTCGAGATGTTTAATAAGCGAGTGACGGTCCCGGGAGGAAAACACAAATTTATAAAAATAAATTAGGAGCAACAAAAAGGCACGGGAAATAAAAAGCTTTCCCGTTTTTCGGAAGCAGAAAAGCAGCCGCGCGGAGACCGAGGCTTTTACACAGCGGAAGAAATACATCCGCACGAACAAAGCGTGGCATTAGAATGCTAAAAGGATTGTTATCGAAATTGAATTTTTCAGCGTTGAGCTGCCGACACGGGCGAAGGAGCCGAATTTCCTTCGGAAACTTCCCTCGCGCAGGAAAAGATCCGACGCGAATCTTTCGCTGTCCCCGAACGAGGTTTCCCCGAAAGCTTCCCGCTCCGGCAGAGAAGTTTGGCTGCAGCAAAGGAAAGTGCATCCCTCGGGACGGAACCTTTTGAGGTGTGTGCCGCCCGCACCGACCGGAAGCGCACGGCGAAAAAAAATGAAAGAACCAAAGCGAAGCAAGGAAGTTGGGGGGGGGCTGGGGGGGGGGAAGGAAAAAGGCATCGATCGAGAAAATCGAAATACATTACTATCAACAGCAAAGGTCATTAATCTTTAACCCCGCCCCTGTATTATATAAATCATCTTTCCCGATTTTTTTTTTCTTTTTCAGAAACTGAAATTCCTTCCTGAGGTGCCGCCGCGTCTCTCATTTGTTAATTTTCCACGGACTCCGACCACGCGGGAAACGCGGACGAAAAACGGCGGCACCGTCCCGGACCGCGGCTAACGCGAGAAGCGCTGCTGCGATTTCGAAAAGCGAAGTGGCCGGATGGTGGGGAAGGGGGAGGGGAGACGCCCGGAACGCAACTGCAGCGGGTTCCTGCCACGGTGCACTTCGAATTCAACAGTTCAACGAATCTCCCCGGACGTGGCAGAATCGTAAAAAAAAAAAAAAGATGATTTCCTCTTCAATAAACGAGGCAAGGTAAAGCCCGGAGGAGTTTTCAATTTTTTTCACAGTGTGGGGTGATTTTGCCGCGGACGAGATCGACAAAACGACTGCCGCGGCATTGACGGGTTAAACAACTTCTCGGTTGGCCATTAAACCCGGTAAGCAATTTTTTCGTGACGGCGGAAGGAGGGAACTCGTGCCGAATGCGGAGAGCATCTTTCGCGATGGTGAAAACCTTTCCCGCTGCCCGGCCTTCCCGATTCCCCGGCAGCGGCACCCGGAGCGTGCCCCCGCTCCGCGTTTCCTTCCTTCCCAAGCGCTCGAGGTACCCTGGCTACCTGAAAGCCGACCGATCGGAACAGCGCGGGCGAGAAGTAATTACCCTAATAAAAGACCTACGTACTGTTGAACGAGGTTGTGTGCACAAGTCTTTAATCTTATTATACGAATAACAAATTAAATTAACCCTAACCGAGGTCGGATTAAGCATGGACGTTCAATACGATCCCATGGTTAATGGCTTTAATTAACAATCTTGATTAGCGGCGCTCGTGGTCCCCGAGATTCATCCCGCGGTCCACGCAGGCTCCTCCGGAGGACCCGTCCGGCGACCACGGACGGCCATCGATCGCCGTGCGACCGCAGACCGGCAATAACTCGCTCTTCTTTATTGGATCTCTTCGAATTAAGGTTTATGTCTAATCCACCAAACTTAATAAAATATTAACCTCCCCGCGAGGCCCCGAAAACTCTTCAAATTTATATGATTGAAACAGTTTCGTGAATTTTTCCTCATTCTCTTTTCACTTTTTACGACTTTCTTCCTTTTCTTTCTCCTGGGCCTGCGCCGTGGAGCTTAACGAATGCCGTTATTAGACCAGACCTTCCCCGCAGGAGTGGGGAGAGGGAGGATACCGATCAGAGCGTCCCTTCGCACGCATTTCCGGTCGAGGGGCGAGCTCCTGGTTGCCGAGCGGGAGGTTCCGGGGTCGCGCCGCCCGACGTCGACCGTCCGCAGATCGCGAAGGGACGGGGTCCCGTCTATCGTGCAGGCATTTCAGGTGCTCCAGAGGTGGGTTCCGTTTTCGCATGCGATTACGTCAAAACGGGATATCGAGCGACTGTAAGCATTTCGAGATCGCGTGTCACCATTTCGAGGTTCAACGTTCTTTTCGCCGTTTCGAAATTCCAGTTTTCGAGGCAATCGATTTACGTAACGGCTTAGATAACGCGGTCGCGGTTCCTCGATCCACGTAGCATGATGACGCCGTCGACGGGTTGCACCGCAGCGGCAGGTTTTACCTTCCGACGGAAGAGTCGCGGGACAAACCGAAAACCCGATGCGCGATCGAGAAGACTGCAAAAACGGAATGGGAGATACCTGATTTTCGCAATGCGTTAGAACGCACGCCGGGCATTCGCGAACTTGCCGGGAACCGGGATTCCGTTTTAACTTTTACTGAGCACTGTCAAAAAAACCGAAAACAAAAAAGTTAAATTTATAACCGAAGTTATAGTTATTAAATGGAATCTAATATTTCAACACCCACTCTAAAAATATAATGCATAATCCTGTTGAGACAAATTTCGTTTTCGGTACCGGCTACGTGGAGGAAGCCGAAAAGTTAGATTTTCGATGGAAATCTCTGTTATGCGGCAATTTTCGAGTTTCCGTTTTTTCGACTCCCCCTCGTCAGTTGGTGCGGAAACACTTTCGTGCCCATTCTCGACCTGCTTCATTCGCGACGTCGGCTCCGTCGAAATCGACGCAGAAAACCCCGAACCTTAACATCCGTCGGTCTGTTGCAAAATCGATGGATGTCCGGGGGCGACTTCCGCTCGGGAGTCGACGAAAATTTTGCGTGCGCACCACTCGAAGGTTGGTTGCCTTCGCTCCGTCCACCCGAACGAGCCAACAGCTTTCGGCTTTTCCGCGTGCAACTTTCACCGATGCCTACTGCACTTGCAGAGGGACCTTCCGGATCGGGCCGGGACGCTCCAACGCCTCAACCTCGGCGAGACCCGCATTCGTTTTCCGGAGAGCTTCGACGAAAAATTTTCAAACTGCGACCACGACCGATGCCGTTGCCGCCTAAGAGCAATCGCTTTTTTTAATTTTTCGTAATTTGCCTAGTTTCTGGGGCGCGATCGCGTGGCACGACCGAAACACCCCGAACGCCTGGAGCCTTTTTCGCCTTTTGCCGGCGGGGAAGGCATCGAAACCGGCGGCGGAAGTTCATACCAAAGGCGTTACCATCGTTCGCGGGGATCGGGCCCAAAAAAAATGGGCAGGTATCGTACCACGCGGAGATTGGCTCGGCGGTCGTGAGTGCGAACAACGGGGGATAAGCCGAAAATTTCCGCCCGAAAATCCCGGCACTTTTAATAAAACTTTACGCTGCTGCTTCGACGGATTTTTGGCGAAGGCTCGACTCGCGTCGAACGGAAGCTAATCGGATGCGCAAGGGGAAATAAGAAAGAGTGCAACCGGAGCCGCGACAGCCCCCGCGGCGTCGACGAATGGCACAAATCCATTGACTCAAAGGAAAAAAAAATCCTCCTTTCTGCACCAGGCTCTCCTTTTGCACGGGGCCTTTCGTCGCTTCGCGTTTCCCGAAAGCGCAGATTAGGAATCGTTCCGATTCCGTTCGCTGTATTTTCGCCGGTGCTGGGCCCCGTTTGCGTTAAAGCCCTCTGAAATGCTTCTGCAAATAACTCAGTTTTCGCACATTTTTTCTGCCGATTGGCTCGGACCGTTCCGGCTCTTCGTCAATTCGCGTTTTTCTGATCGTTAATGGACGGAAAAAAAAAAAAAAAAAAAAAAAAAACTGAACTTACACATTTCTGCGATGGAACGTCAGACAAATCCAGCAAGGGCTCCGCTTACAAAACTCGTGCAACGTATCGCGTTCCGCAGACACCGATATTTCCATTCAACAATGTATCCTATTCGTGCCGGGTTCTTGTCGTATGCTCTCTGCCAGACAGTTCAGGAGTACCTGCGTCAATAATTTTTGCAATCTCGGCACGTTAAAACAGGGGCCGCGGCCCGCGAACCTGGCCCGCGTTTTTACGAATGCCTCCGAGTTTTGGAACTTCAATAAAAGGAAACCCGAATTTCGAACGACGTTTTTCCATTCGTCAAAGGAAGACCGAGTTTAAGGGAATTTTTTTTTTTTTCGCTCCAATAAATCAAAACCTAAAGCGCTTTTCCGTTGTAAGTAGCTTATATCCGTTGTAAGTTATGGCCGGGAAAAGGAAAACCGCTCGGGAAGAGGGAAAAAAAAAAAAAAAAAAAGAGGAGAAAAGTTGCCGTGAATTTAGCACGCGCTTGGCAGAGCTTTGGGCTTCCTGCCGCCGCCGCGGCAGCTTTCCCGCCCGCTCCCCCTGTCAGTGACCGGTTTTTTCGAATTTGGGAAAACTGCACCCACCCCCACCCCCCATCCCCGCGATTTCGAAATTTCACTTGTCGGCTATTTTAAAGCTACCCATCGAAATCTCACCTGGGCACGGAGAAAACATCGACAAACATAACAGTGCCAATCGACCTGCGGTAAAGTAACAGAACAAACACAGAACGGATCAACGTTAATAAATAAATAATTAAATGTATGACAATTTGCGTAAGGGGGGAAAAGGAACGTTCAGCGACATTTCACTGCACCGCGGCAAGCCATGTCGGAAGAGCAAGTACCGTCCATGGCGGACAAACGAAAACGAAGCTCCTCACACGACGACGTGTCGTACTCAACTGACAGGAACTTGTCTCGTACAAGTGCAAGTCGAAAAACTTGGAGGCACACGATTGGACGCTCGGCCCGACCGAGCTTCTCCGGCTCCGTTGAAAAAGGGCATATGCGGGTATCTCAATCGGCGGCCTCCGGCTCCTTTCGATCCCGATCTGCTCTAAATTCACAACGCTCGAGCCTCATCCCTTAACATAACCACAAAAGCATCCGGATCATTAAAAAAAAAAAAAAAAAAAAAAAAAAGGAAAATGTTTTTCTTCGCCATCGATTCGGGTGCTCGCTTTTTCGCTTTCCGAATCCTTATGCCGGGGCTGCTGTCGAAAACGCTTTCGGGCGCCGGAAGCGGGCGGAAGTCGCCCTTCGATAGGGCCGCCGGAATGCGCGAGGAAATTTTGCAACAGATCGGAATTTCCACGTTTTCCCCGCAGTCACTTTTCCGGACCGCTGAAGCCGTTTCCGCACGTCCGCTGTCGGTCACGGCCGGGTCGGACGCGATTTCGGAGACCTTTCATTCCTTGCCTTTCCGCCAACACCGAACGCGCCGGATCGATTCGGACAAAAAGATCGGAAAATAACACAAAAATCCAGGTGCTCGATCAAAAGCAAATGCCAGAAAACACCTGCTCTTGGTATCGGTGCCACCAGGCATTCACAGTTCGGCAGTATCCGAGTTTCCGTTGAAACGACGCGTAAACGGGGCACGCGCTCCATCTTGTTGGCACAGGCCGAGCAGATGCTCTTCGCTTTACCGGATTTTTCTGGGTCCTCCGAAGGTGCGGCCGAGTTCCCGCCCAGCCGCTGCCCGGCACCAGAAAAGGCGTGATTCCAATGGCGAGAGATTCGTGGCATCAGACGAAAGAGACAAAGAACCGGCTTTGGAATTTACGGCTCGTGACGATCTTTCCAGGCCTTAATGAGCCAAATTTTTTGCACGGCCTCAACCGCAGTGCAGACATCGAATCGCAACTCGGTATTTTTGCCCGAGTTCAAACCCGTCCGACATTAGGTCGGGACTGTAAGAATCCGGCCTCTGCCAAATTGAAACATTTTTTAGCCATGGAATCGCTCCATCTATCGGACGGAGTAAGGACTTGTTTTCGCGCAAGAAACCCGAAGGAAGCGGTCCGGAAGGATAGCGGCCGAGATCCCGGAGGGATTCAGAATTCGGCGGCCGCGCTCGGGGCGCCAGGGGACCCTCAATCGGGCGGCACAAGCAACCGGAAACCCGACCGACCGCGTACCTTAACAAGGGCTTCGGCCATTGGATTAATCCGGGTGGCTACTCTTCCGTTTCCGGACTTTCTCCGCGACGGCACTCGATGGGTGCGAACGACCCCTCGAGGCTCCCGCCTCGGTAAGCGCTCCGAAACTGAAATTCGAAAAAAAAAAAGTCACCTTCGACAACCGGCAAACGTAGAAAAATTGTTTGACCTGACAAAGGACCTAATTTGTTGTTCATTTTAAAGGTTTAAGGTGTGTTTATGGTTATATTGTAAAATAATTATTATGTGAGAATGAGTCATCAGGATGAAGGGGTGGCATTTCATTACCGCGGAAGAATATGATTGTTACCATTCTTCTGTGTGGGCATCAGCAGCGACCACACCCTGCTGCTGTTATGGGCGCTCGTTTCCGATTTCGACATTCGGAATTTTAGTTACCTCGACATCCAATTCGATCCCCACGTGCTTTACGGGAGGCGAGCTTCCGTCGAGTCGAGTTCGCGATCCGCGACTCGAAACGTACCGGTAAGCGGGAGATTTGCGATCGTTCATCACCCTTTTCCTTTCGCCTTGGCAAACGGACGCTGGGCCGGTGTCGGAGCGATCGGGCCACCTTCGAGGGCCCTTCGTGTTCCGGGACGCTCCCTCTGAATAGACCTGCCGAAGCGCGCACCGCGGAAGTTCTCCCAAGACCGGATCCTCGATAAACCCAAAAAAATTTTCTCCGCTTCCCTTCATGTCCGCGCATGAAGAATGTGTTCCAGATATCGGGGAATCTAAAATTGTTTTTCACCATAAGAAGAACGAAAAAAATTGTAGCTTCAAGTTATAGGAATACCTCCAAGTAGATTTCTCCCCGGTGCAATCCTATAATTTACTAATAGGAACTCCATAAGATTACCATTGAAAATCTTATTTAATTATTATATTTTAAAGGTCCTGATTAAAATGTTGAAATTGAAGCTTTCAGGGCATATTATCCAAGACCATACGTATGTTCTTGTTAATAACTAAATCGACAGGTTTTATCATTCAATAATTATAATCTAACCCCGTGCTTTTTGCCTAACGCCGATATTTAAATGCATGAAATATTTTTTAAATTAATTTTTGTAAAAGATCTAATGAGCCGGCAAAAAAACGCTTTTAATATCACAAAAAAGATATTCCTTTTACTGAAACATTAAATATAATTATGGGAAAAAATATTGCTGAATTAATCAATATAAATTCATAATTAAATATAACCTTTGAAACAATTTAAAAAATTTTTTAATATATCAATTAAATTTATGTAACGTACGGCTAATTTCTGTGTGAACAGCACACTGCTGGTATCGCGGGACGAATCGTGGAGGGTACCTCAAAGAAGCTCCTCGCGAAATTTATTCGGGTGGAGGACCAGGTTGGGCATCGCAAGGAGAAAGGCGAAAAACCCATCGGTCAGCGACGGCCACGAACCTTTTTGCGGAAAAGGGAAGGATCTCACCGGGTTTGTTCGTCACTTCCTCGAAGGTGCCTCGTGCGACACCCCGAACATGTGCTTATCAATTAATCCCCGAACCTTCTTTGAATAAACCGACACGCCCTCGGGGAGCGACGCCGACACAGTCGCGTGCGACGCAAAGGATTCCGCACATCCTTTCGGTCGCTACCGGAAGACCGCGACGGAAGCGAAGGAAGCGAACAACCGGGAAATTCGCATCAAGCACAAATTTTCATTAAAATTCCAATTGCGAGAGACCGAAGACCGCCGTCGCTTGATTTAGAGGGGCAACGTGGAAAGCTGCTTTCGCTGCGGGAGAGCTCGGGAAAGGGCAGTTCCAACCCTTACGCCTCAGACAAATTCAAAGTGATCTCACTCGATCTGCTTTAAATCATTTACCAAGACCAATTTTTATTTTTCGTCCCGAGAAAGGCGAAAAACAACACGGTTGCACGCTCTTACGGGCCCTCGAAATTTCCATTAAATTAATGCCGAATTTAAAGGCATCATTTTAGATTACCACCAATGGAAAGATAAATTAATGTTTCCACGTTAAAATCCACCAGGGCAGGTCAAAACACTGTCGAAGCGGAGTTTTTCGAACTGGAATCGTCGGCGGGAAAACCCACATTTTCGTCACGGGAAACCGTTGCGCCGAACAGCGGACCCGGAAACTGCGATTTTCCCATTCGAGAGACTCGATCGAGACGAGCAGCTCGGACGATCACGTCGGTTGAAGGAAAAGAAACAATTTCGGACCCGAAGCGCATTAATAGAGCAAAACCGAAACGGTGCCGGGTATCAGGGCCGAACCGATTCGGGTCCGCGATCGCGGAGGCCGCGAGCGATCCGGGTCACGCAAGAAGAGGGGCCGCTCACTTTGGCCACCCTGGATTCGGAACGATGGCGATCAAAATACGAAAATTCAATTCGCCCGAGGTTTCAAGAAACGAGATTAAAACAACATGGAAATTAAAAGTATTTAAAAAAAAGGCAGAGCGGCAATTTAAGAGATTGGGCCCTCCGGCCCCGGGGGCCCTCGGATGCCTTCCGAAATACATAATCCGAAGGGGGGAATTGTCGACAGGTGGCGTCCCAACGGCATCCGAAACTCCCTTAAACCAATTTGCCCTCCGGTTCCTATCCGGTGGCATGCAACAAAATATTTCGGTTACTTACCATTAAGATCGTTTTTCCAAAAAGTAACCACCGACGTCCGGGTTTCCCGTCACGGATCCGTCCGGGGATTCTTCCGCTGGCGGAAGGCGACAGGAGCAACCCGAGCCAATATCGGGAAATTTACCTCCGCGACGTGGTTTCCGGCGAGAAATCCTCGAGGACCCGCACGTTCCCGGGCCTTCCGCCCGAGACCCTCGCGTGGAAATTTTCCTTTCCGGGCCCCCCCCCCGCCCCGCCGGAGAGCCCGGCCCAAAGAGGTTTTCAAATGCAGAACGCATAATTAGCCTTGGCTTAATGCTCTCATATTCATTTTCTTATCCGCCATTCAAAGAGTAATTTTCGACCTTAATTATGCCCCGAGCAACCTAATAAAAGAATTAATGCATATTTGGTGAAAAAAATTTTCCATCCCGTCCGGCAAACGGCGTAAGGCTCCTTGCGCAGAACGGGCCCGGGACGAGCGCGCGTTTCCGGGCCCTGCATCGGGCGGGCGACGCGAATGCGGTCCGGGACGCGGGGCGGGCGAGGGAAACGCCGGCGAGGAGAGCGTTCGCCGGTGAATAATTCTCCCACTTAGAATGACAGATGGAAATACCTGAAATTTTTCATCGTAAGGCAGGTGTAAGGTGCGCGCGCACCTTCCATGCAGGCTCGTGCCTGAACGCGCTCTTCGCTCTCTCGACGAAAGCAATGCGAATTAATAAAAAATTACGGCATAAATCAGGCAAGTCAAATTAGGCATTTATAATTCTTAATCTGACAGTGTCTAATTTGTCAGCCGAAAGCTTCGTCGGGGGCGCCGTGAGGAAAAGCCCTCGGTACGGGCCGAATTTTCCCCGGCCCCGACGATCCGGCGGAATAATTTCACACAGTTTTTATGGAAGGTTCGGTCACGCCTATTTAGCCATCAATCAAAATCATTTACAAAACAAAACGAGGGCCAGCGTGTCGAAGTGATTAGGGCACGACCGCCACGCGGGTGGTACCTCGGAGAGTGCCTCTTTCATTCATGGTTCCAGCCGTTAAAACCTAACCGAGGAGCTCGGATCTGCGCCCGACTTCGGCTGCAGACACCGACAGCATCCTGCCGGCCGGAGGATGTTCCCAATCCAAAAGCCGTGCCGGGATCGCACAATCTTCCGCTCCGTCCGCTCCCGGGCGCCGGGTAAGCAGAAAAACATCAGCTCGGGGCGGCTCAGACGCCCCGAATCGACATCCCGACTTTTTTCGCGGATTTTTACGGTTTTCGAAAATTCCGATTTTGGGGATCGAAGCACTCCCCCCCCCCCCCGGAAACGTGAAAAATTTAAAGGGCACCGAAACACCGGAACCGGGCGGTGCCAGGATTTCGAGGGAGTCCGCGTCCGACCGATCCACCGGGGCGTATTCCGGAAGCCGGAACGGGAGTCCTCACCGTTCGGGAACACCCTGCGTCGGAACCATTTTTTTTTTTTTTTTTTTACCGTTCTAAAGACACGCGTGTAAATATGTACATTCTATCAATTATTTTAACCGTCTCCGTATCGTCGGTCGAATCCGAAGTTCCCGTTTTTCAGGTGACCGTCGATTCTCTTGCGGGGTCTCGTTACTTGGCAAGCCCAAAGCAAAGAGCCACGAGGGCACTCGTCGGGATATCGAACGCCTCCCCCGGGTGCCCCCCCCCCAAAAACGGAGCTCCATTTTTATCTCGCAAGTTTCTTTTCCGCATCCTCCGGTGCGGGCGGAGCGACCGGAGCGGGAAAAGGCGAAAAAGGAAGCCCAGGACTCCGCGTCCCAAAGTTTCCCTCTTGTGGGGACATCTTGCCGGAGAGCGAGCAGGAGGTGGAAAAGGGAGGCTTCACGAACGCTTCTGCCACTTCGGGATTTTTAATCCGAGACGAGGCACAAGCAGTAGAAAAAACGAGGTCGAGAAGAGGTTTGTTAATCAATACTTTTCCATTATTAATTAGTTGTTGTTATGAATTTTTATTTTAATAGGTTTTATGTGTATTAATTACATAGTTGGGTGCGGAGCGAGAGAAGGCTGCTTCCATCGCAAGCTCAGCACGGGCAAAGCACTCAACTTCGTGCCCTCGCTCTTCCTCATTTGGTCATGGAATGCGCTTCTAAAGTATTCTTTAAGTGGTCATCTGTCCATGCTTAATGCTTTATTTTTTAGTTTAATTTTGTGTTTTAAGTGCCGCTTTCATTAAGGCATTCTCCAACAAAGGAAGAGGGATTGAAACTAAAGGACGGGAAGTTGCGCTCCTCGTGCCGCCGCGTTTGGCTTCTCTTCTGCCGCGAACGCGCGACTTTTCGAACGGAACGGCAGAAGATTTCACCGCTTTCGACGCCTGGCTCTTTGACTCCGGACTCCCTGGGAAAGGAAAGCCCAGGCACGAGCCGGTTGCCAGCGAGCGAAATGCCCCGGGAAAACAGCAAAATATCGCGGGACGATGAAACTTGTTTCATGATGGGGAGGCCCCACCGATTTTTCAGCGAAACTCCCCCGAATCAAAGGATTCAGACCGATCGGGCGGCGTTCCTTTTCGAAAAGGAAAGGTGTTTCGAGTTCCGGCGGAAGGAAGACACCTTTGGTCGACAACGGCGAGAGCTTTCAAGATGTCGACTTAGCGTATTAAGCCGTAATGACACCAATTTAAGTTAAATGCAGAGAAAAATTCCGAGCGGTCAGCTTTTCCATATTTGGAAAACTCTTATTATGCCTCTAACAAATCGTTTTACATTACTTTAAAATGTTACAACGGCGATGCGCAGACTGCATAGGCGCGACGATCCACCGGGAAAGTCCGCTCATCCCGCCGCTTTTGCGGGTCGAGGCTTTTTACCTCTCCGCGGGAAGGGAAACGAAGGAGGACCGCGGAAGGCTTGGCCCCTTCGGGGTGGAAGACGCCGAATGTGACCTGATGACAAACTCAAAGTACTCCGAGTGTAATGCAGAAAACGACAAAGGTGGAATACGCCATATTGAATCGGGCACGGTGGGCAATCGCTCGAGGTGCGTTACGCGCCATTCGGCGGCACCTCCGTTCGAGGGGAGGAGGCGGGATAAAACTCTGTTGACACGGAGGAACGAATGTGGAAAGAAGAGAGCGGAGTGCTGCAGGTTAATGAATGTGATATAGATGAAACGTGTGCTAAGCCACCGGAAATAATGAGCGGCTCTCGAGAGCATACTGTTTCCGGTCACGCGTACGTTGTTGTCTTCCTTATCTGATAATTTTTTCTAACGAAAATTCCTACGAGCGTCGCGCCGGTGCACGGTTCGTGGTTCCAGACCGAGGTCGGCAGCATGCTGCGAGTGCGTCCGCGTCTTCGCGTCCCGGCACGAGGAAGAGTTCCCGTTTCGGGTGTCGGGACCTCCCGCGAGGGGCGACTGCCGGAACCGCGGTTTTCCCCCCTTCGACAACCTAAAAGGGCTGACGTAACGAGGTAGAACCGTCGGCAGAGACTCCGTTTCCATTTAGGGCGAATCAACTCGCATTTTGCCTTGGGTAAAATAAAATTAATGCCCGTGCCCCCGGTTCGGACTCGGATCTCGGACCCCCGGCAGAACAAAAAGTCATAATCGCGGGTCGCGTCGGTCGGGGAAGCCCCTTTTTGGGAGGAATGCGGAGTGGAGTCCGGGCGACGTCGTCGGACGTCGCGGAGGCGCCGAATTACGGAAGTCGAGCGATCCCCGGGGGAGGAGTGTCCGGCGATGCGTCAGCGCCGGGAGCGCGAATTCGCGGCAGAAATCGCGACCGCATCCGTTCGTCGCGAGTCGTGGCAGGAACTACAAACGAGCCAAATGTTTCTTAACAACCGTTAGTTGACATCCGAAAGTAATAAACGCATTACGGCTCCTACTTTTTTTGGACATCCGCCCTTTTGAACCCTTCAAGACCAGAAGAACACCTTTTACGGACCGGAGGATCGTTCTCCAGGTGTTTCCGGGCCGCAGGCAATCGCGCTTGGGATGCTTTAGACAAAGTTCTATTCTTCTGGAATTTTAAAATAAGTCTTCTTTTTCCGGTTTACAACCCCGTCTAATTTAAATTTTCGACGATTGCGGGGCACATCCGAATGATGGCGGCGGAGCCAGACGCTCCGTTCCTCCTCGTTCCGAAAGCTTTCCTGCCAAAATGAAGTTGATCGAATTCCGCTCCTCCGGCACGTAAAAGGTGCCGTTCCAAGTGCGAGGCGCCGCTGAAGATTCCAGATCGAAAGCTCTCGACCCTGCAGCGTCCCCCGTCCCACCGAGGAAAACGAACGGCCCAGATGAAGGAAGTGCACAATGGCTGTCGAAGCTGCTCCGATCTGCCGGAAGACAGCACTTGAATCTAATTTGATCCCATTTGTCACGAAGCTTGTTTTCCTCTTTTGTCTTTGCTGAAACTGCTTAACAACATAATTGGCGGGTCCATTTGAGAGGTCCACGAAATTCTTCCTTGGTAAACTAATAAAAATTCCCTACTTTTTTTATGATTTATGTTTCAAATTATACTATATAAATTATACGGTTTCGTATTGTCCATTCAAATGTTCGGTCGTAAATAATCTTTTCCGTGCTTCCCTTCCTTTTAACGAAGGAATCTTCTCCTCCGTTTCTTGTTGTTCCCTCGAATGCCTTGGAAATGTTCGGAAACTTTCTCCTGTCTTCTGCTGCCCGCGTCAAACGTTTCCGAGCAATCGCGACCCATTCGGCTGTCGTGGTTCCCGTTTGCGGGAGATGCGGCGCACGACGCGGCGAAAATGCCCGACGCGGAACTCCACCGTAAGAGTGGTATTTCCTCCGGTTGGAGAGCGTCGCACTTCGAACGCGTCCTCCTAAAGGGTAACAAAGAGAAGGAGGGCCTTCGCGAAGACGGGGCCCTCGAGGGTGGGTGAGGCGAATCTTGGCCGGGCCCCGTGGCCGCGCCCAGCCTTGTTCTGCGACTCGATTTCGTGGTCGTCAAGCTGAGAACTTTGATTATCCTGCCGCTCGGGTAGCAAGTGTGTCCGGTCATATACCGATCTGTAATATATGCGGTTTGGGTGGTCCCACTCGAGTCCTTTTATACATTTTCTGCTCCGTTCTCTTCGCGTATACCTTTTAATTCGCTATTGGTTGCAATTAGTCGATTCCCACGGCCGTAAAAAAAGAGAAAAATCTTTTATTCGCACTTTCCGCTCTTTTCAAGCGCTTTAATTGCGTATGAAAACTTTCCGCAGAAAATCCTGCACTTCTGAACCATCATTAAATTAACAGGTAATTTATGCGCTTGTTTTTTTAGGCGTTTTGTCGCGTAAGCGAAAAATTTTCCGCTGCTCTCCAGTAATTGTTTCTTCGCATTGATGCATTCCGTCGATCGTGATAAATTCAGTCTCTTGCCACGAACGCAGGAAGCAATCTCTGGACAACGTTTTATATCTTCTCCTTTCTGCGTGGTTCATTCGACGTCGGGCACCGCGTAGACCCGAACGAAGCACCGGCCCAGGCGATCCGTCGACGCCGCGAACCGAGGAACGCCTCGCAGACGACAAAAGACCGGCTTGGTTTTTTCGCTAAACCAATAAAAATGTTCGTCTTGTACGAGGTCAATCTGATCGAACATTTGGATCACCCATAAATCTAGGGGTGTAAGGGGCGATCTCGCCCGCCACCCCTAAACCATGTGGTGCACGAATTGTAATCGACACCATCTTGTCGATATATTTCTCGATTATCTCGCATCTGAGTCCGGAAAATAGAAAGAAACCCTTTTGAATGTAAAATTTGAATCAGTATTGAAAGGCTTCGCGCGGTTTAAGATTTATACAAAGCAAAAATTAATTACACTCCATTTGTAAGGATAGAATGATTTATATAAAGTACTTAGGTGAAATGATTTTAAATGAAAATAGTGAGGTTTCGCACTTTGCGACAAATGTAAAGGAGATGCAACTTCTTCGATGCTGTCGGCAGACATTTCTTGAAACAACGGTTGCTGTTTCTTATTAATTGACTACAACCGAAGGTGGCAAAGCCGAGAAGGTGTAAATTTGAGATAGATAATTATTTTTATTGTTATTTATTATTAATGCTTGGGGTCGAAAGGACGAATGGAGGCTTTGGGGGGGGTCTGCATTTTGGAAGCGCCGAGGAAACTTTTTTGCCATTCCAAAACGGGAAATTCCCCAATTTTGCCTTTCAGACGTAACGTGCTTGAGGAGGGAATTGAAGCAAAATCGCGGTCGTGGCAATTCCCGCCCCTGCGAACGAGTTTTTCCGCTTGCTTACGAGCAGACGGAGACATTTTGCGCTGCGGAGTAATTCCTTCGCTCAAATTTGCTTTTCCCGATTTGCGAAATTTATTTCCCGGGGGACGCGAAGCAGCTGAAGGGTCGCCGAGGTGAAAAAAGGATCACCGAACAAGATCTGTCTGGTAATGGCACGAAAAAAAAATAAAAAAAAAAAAATCAACTGACAAAGAAAATGAAAATAATTTTTGGCGCAAGTCGATGCGATCCTCCTAATGTAACACGTTAAGCGCACAAGAGAAAAGAAAATTTCTTCGCTTGATTGATAGACCTGAACAATCTACGATTGATGACCTCCACCGTTCCGCAGCCGTAGCTACCAGCAGTTGCCGATGTCTCAATAACAAGTGGAACATGCCCGGGGCCGAGAAGGAATCCTCCTCGACGGCGCAAAAGGTCGGGGCACCAGCCTAACCAATTCGGGCAGAGCTCCTCGCAGGTTCGATTGCCTGCCGAGGTTCGGTTGCCTCCAGACGGGAATCCGAGTGAAGAACGGAGCGAGGAACGCTCTTGGGCAGACCCAAAACGGGTCCTCCGGCGAGGATCTCCCTCCGCCGGGGGAGGATCCGCGCTTCGCAAAGGAAAGAAGATCGGCCGGAATCGTGTTGGAAGAAAGTAAAAAATGAACCGTCAGAGCGAGAGCCAAGAAAGCGAATGTGGTTCCGGCCGGTGGCTCAAAAGACAAAATGGTTCCATTGTTCCATCGTTCGTCCTCCGGATTTTTCTACAAAGGTCTGTGAGGTCTGCGAGTTTCTGAGGTCATAAATAAACCTCAATGAAAACTCGGATAACGCGCCAACGTTTAGATTATTGGTTAATCCTTTGATGGCGACTAAACCACTTTTTGTCACATTCTCCCGGTCGGGACAAAGGCCCAGACCGGGCCCGGATCGAGAGTAGTTTCGCCGTCGAGGCTCGGATCACGCTGTAAATTAATTGAGTTCGAGTGCTGGAAGTGTCGGTCCCCGTCTTCGAGGGTGGAGGAGCCAGCCAAGGAGTGCCGCACGTCGAAAATTAGCCGAAAAATTCAACAAAAACAGTTTCAGGGAGGGTCGGAAACGTTTCCGAGACCATCTGCAACAGCTGATGAACCCACGCTCCGAGATGGGGGGAGATGAAATACCTTAATTATAAACCCTGGCAGGGCTTTCCGTATTTCAGGAAACGCGGCCACCTGATTCCCGATGCCCCAGCCTAAGAAGCGTGATCCGCCCGTTGTGGATTTGCGCTGCCTCCGAGTTTCGGCGACGAGCGCCCTTCTTAGGGACAGGATCCTCATCCGCATCGTGATCGGCGATCTGCGAGATCGTCCGAAAAAATTTCCCGGTTTCCCTTTCGCTCCCGGCTGTCGGGTCGGCGATTTTGCCGCCCCGCGATTCGTCCGCTTCCCCGGCGGTCCCCCGGATGAGGTCAACGGGGGCGCCCCCGCGCTTTCGCACTCCCCGGACTTATTTGCCTACTCCAACGGATCAACCGAACGAATTCCGCCGGACGGAGGAAGGTTTTCGACCAAAAACCGAAATCCTTTTTCTTTCTTCGTTTTGGCAAAAAAAAAAAAAAAAAAAAAGAATGAAACACGTTAAATGGAAACTTTATGAATGAAACGATAACAGTGGCAATAAATAAATAAAATATTCAATGTAGTAGGAAATTCATTTTGTTTGACAGGGAATTCAAACGAAAATAAGCCGATTTATATAATTCGGAAAGAACCCGGGGACCAGAGTGAACTTAGGTTTAACTTAGCTCAGGGTGGGCCACCCAACGAAGCGGCCAAAAATCCGAAGTTTCAATTGAAATTTTGAAAGAATTTTTTCCATTGTTACCAAAACGTGCTTAAAATAAATAGCTCCTGCCATTTGCAAGTGGTCGTTTTTCGTTCTGGCACAGAATTAAGTACCCAAATCGCACGAACGAGGGCAAGAGGAATCCGACAAGAAAAATAACTCGAAAATGCGGGGGG
>JAOWBB010000001.1:1191364-1240881 GCA_028565995.1 Ricinus marginatus
ACTATTATGCAATATATATTAATATATATTATTAATATATATTATTAATATATATTATTAATATATATTATTGTATAAATATTAATATATAGTATAATTATCATTTATATAATTTTTAAATCAATCACAAAAAAAGAATAAACAGTAATGGAATATAATTTATACATCGTCTCCCCGATGCCCAAGTATGTCTATTAGTATTATATATATAATATGTATACATAATATATATAGTACACATAGTATATATATAGTATATATATTATATATAATAGTATATGTATATAAATATTCAGTATAAAACCGATTATAATATTAGTAGAACAAATAAAACAAATTTACATACATGGTGACATCATAATTCTCAACAATTGAAACATACAAAGTAAGAAATTGCGAAGACTTATACTTTTGATAGATATTTCATGAGAATGAAACAAATGTAAAGTAGAATATCGTAATCATTTTGCTTATCTGTCAATTTGAGACGCTTATTCACCGATCTGACATCTATAAACACTGGGGTTAGCCGAAAATACGTAAATACAGATACGGGAAACGATAATTATAAAAATTTGCCATATGGTCTGAAAATTCCTAAACTTCCAGCAACGATGACGGACAATCTTCCTTTTGACTATTTAACAGCAGCCATAGTCAAAAATGTGAAAGAACAAGCAGTGCTTGAGATAAAGATAAATAATTTAATATAATAAATAAATAAATAAATAAAATACCTTCATTTAAATGATAATTATTGATTTTGTTTTAAATATTTTTTGATTTTCTTATATTTTCTTACTTTGTTGTATTTCCACTAAATTTTTAAATATATCAGATTAAATAAATATTTTAAAGTTTCTTTTATTAACTAAACTGAATCAAAATGCCTCATATTTCTCCATTTATTTTGTCTTCTGAATATTTGTTTTTTTTATCACAATATTTATTTATTATTATCATACTATGCAATTATTCTAATAGAAAATGTGTAAAAGTTAGGATCTTTAATTTATTAAGTATCTCTAGCGTTATTTTTTCGAAATTTTGTAAGATATTAAAATATTTATAATTTGATTCTGCAAGTTTCCATCAGTTTCTTATTATATTTCTCAGTGATTCTTCATGTAACTTAGTTTACTAAATATAAATAATAATATCAAGCCATTGTAGCATGTTCGTATTCGCTTATTCTTGAGCTAACCAAATTGACCATATTCTTCTTAGGCATTCATATTTGGTTTTTGTTGGATATAAAATTATTATCTATTGTTATTCCTCAATATTTCATTTCTCAAACTATTTTAAATGTAGTATTAAGGGACAGTACGTTTGTTTCCAGAGTATGAATTGTAATTGTGGAAGTTCTTGGACTTAGGGATTTTTTTGTTTGCTAATATTTCATGTTTTATTTTGGTTTCTATTTAAATTTAATTTTGTTCAAATGTGCCAAATTCTGAAGCACATTCATATCTTTTTGCAGTTGCTCTATTGCTAAACCATATCATAATAAGATTTTCGGGAATGTGTATATGTATATTTATTCATGATCATATGATCTTTACATGATAATTATTACATATGATCTTTAGTTACTCTTGTTAGATTACATTAGGTTAAGAAGTCGTTTATGTACAATAAAAAAAAATTAAGCATGAAAAGCTCTTTTATTAGAATACCATCTTTTATGTCTTGGTTTGTTATGCTCTTTGTTGATTTGGACGCCATGTTTATACTTTATAAATATTTTCTTGAATCATTCAAGGCGTGTTCTGTTATTTCATTATATTTCGGTTCTTCTAATACAATGTGAAAAATATATTAAAACATTCTTCGTAGTCTACAAATGAGACAATAACATGCTTTTTGTTTTCCGGTTTGTTGTGCACTAAATCGTAGAACTTTTATTGAGATTTCTGTGGCATCTTTTTAAAATCCTCATTGTATCTTATTTCACGACTTAATTTGTCTATGTGTTGACTTAACTGTTTTATATAAATTTTCTCCATATTTTGTATTTATAATTATCAATTATTATCTGTAGTCCTCAAGATGTTTTTTTGGCAGAGGTCTTAGTAGTTATAGTTTTTACATGTAACTGATATTTATATTATTTTTATCGACATATTTATTATTTTTCTAGGAATTGAAGATCGCTAGTTATTTTTATTTCTTAATTACGATAACACTAAAATAATTTGCCCTCAATATTTTTTTGACATCCATAATATTTTATAATATATATTCTTCGTCTAATTCAGTTATTAGTTACTGCCTATTTAAATTATTAAAATTTTAACTTACATTTTCTTTGTGGTTTCTCATTTCTCGTCTATAATATTTTAATTATTTGGTTCTCGATTAAATCTGCAAAGTTTACAGTGATTTGTTTGGAGCTTTCGTTTATATAGATCATTTTAATGTTTTCTTATTCTTAACTTTTTCCCAATATTTGGCTGATAATATTCCTTACCTTCTTGTTATTTCCGCATACCTAATTAAATTTTATTGTCCAATATTTGTTTTTTGTTAATAATATTTTGACTTAGTTTCTAGTTTTTCTATATTATTCTCCTTTTTGTTGTCTTCCATTCTACAATTTTTTTGATTTTCTATAATATTTTTAATTATTCCCATTTGTTTATTTTTTAAGTAAATTTGTCACATTTCTTTCTGCTTTTTCATATATTCTTTTAAAATTTTCTACCAAACGTTTGTACTTCTTTATTATTTTTTCAATATATTCATGTTTATATATCTTAACATTTTTTAATCTTGTTATAATAACGTTATTATGCTTGAACTTATGCAGTTGAGATCGGGTCTGCTTCTCTGAAATTTAGCATTTATGATAAATGTTTTATGATATTTATATCTTCAACATTTTTTGTATAAATATAAATAAATATGATCTTTATATTTCTAATTTGGTTTAGAATATTAATTTTTCTTTTGTAAGCTGTTTCGTTATAATTTTTATATCATGTTTTCCTAAAAACTTTTAATAATTTTATATGCAGCGAATATGCTAATATACCCATTACAATTATTTAATTTTAAATAGTTTTCAGCATCTCTTCTTACTCCTTCATAAATTTATAGTGATATTCTAGTTTATATATTGTAGTTATATTTGTTTCTTTGAAAAATTATCAGTTCCAGCTTAAAGGATTTATAGCAGGAAAGAAATTTGTTTCTATTCCGTTTTATATTTTATAAATATCACAATATCACATATCCTTTTTTTTTCTTGAATTAATCCAGTTTTTTCAAATCTACATAAAACCTAAATTCTTACCTTTTTATATTAATTTCCAGAAATATGAATGATATGCACCATTTTTAAATCTTCCAGTAGATCAAGATTTTATTTTGGTATCTTTATATTCGGACAAAGAATTTTACATTTTTTTTCTCTAGTCTTTTTTTTAAAATTTATTGCGTTCATTCTTCAATTCACTCATCTTTCTTAAATTCAGGTTTTTCACTTGTTACCGCATTTGCCTTCCCTTCTTTTATTAGTGATAATATTAGTTTTTACAATATTTTGGTCTGTAAAGTGGTGGATTTTTCTGTTTTCTTTGGTTTTGACAAACATTTATTCATTTTTTAATGGATTTAGCGGTATTCCTCTTTCTTTAATCCTTTGTGCAATTAGTTTTTTGTAGGAAGACATCACATTTTTGTTAATTAAAATTTTTTTTCCTTCCCTTTCTGTATTGTTAATATAATTATTTTTCCATTCAAATCTATTTTTTTTAGTTTTTTTTATGCTTGTTTCATAATAATCATAGAGTAATTTTTATTAAATTTAATTTCCACTTAATGTTTAATTTATCTTTCCGTCTGTTACGTAATATTTGCTAATTATTATTATGGTATTTTAAGACCTTTTCGATTATCTATGATTTTAATATATTAAATTTTTGAATACTTAGATTAAGATCAATCTTTGGCTTCAAGTTTGTATGTTTAAATTTGACTAATTTTGTTGAAATAGCATATTTCCTTTGATGTTTTTTATCTCTTCATCTCTGTTCCCCATTATTTTCTCGAAATTATTTTTTTCATTAGTTATATTATTTCTTTTGTTTCTTTGATTTTTCTGGGCAGTCATTTTGTTCTTTTTTAAGTCTATTTTTCATTTGTTCTAATTCTTTATTCGATTGCTTTAAATATTCCTACGAATGATCATTGTTCGAGCATCTATGAACTCGTTTCTCCCATGTATTTTTCCCCTCTTTATGGGCCACTCTTGTTTCGCTTCTTTGTCTTTGATTTTTTTCGTGTCTGAAAGCGAAAACATCCCCGCAGGTTCTTTATGCCATTCGGAAGCTTTTACTGTTTTTTTCATGATTAAAATTATTTTTACTCGCTATATGATTTCATAAATTCTGCTTTAATTTTTCTATTAAATTTTTGAAATCCAATTTTTTAAACTTTAATTTTCTTGTGACTTTCTTACTTCACTCTCCACTAGCACAAAACTTAAAAAAAGTCTACCTTTCTTTTTTTTAAACATTTTTGCTACTCGGCTATATTATTACATAAAGAATAGCAATAATAAATAAATAATAATATTATAATCATCAACACCATGCTGTTACTTTATGTGGGCCATGTACTTCCAAATATGAAATAATATGGTGCCTTTCGTTTAAAAATTAAATAAAATAATGAAGACAATATTTGCCTAAGATATTTGTTAATTACACTTAATTATTTTATTGTAAAATTACAATATGAATGTAAAATTCCTATAAGATAATATGCATAAAATTTGTTGCATATGAGATAAATAATATCAGCTAATATGGTGGTTATATTATTAATAAATCAAAATCAATTAAAATTATAATGAAAATTATCAGAAACTAAAATAAAATTTTTACTATAGCTCATAAGGATTAAATTTATGAATTATTAGAGAATTTAAAATTTTTCTTTCTGCAAACTAAAAAAATAAATAAACTACTTACAGTATCTATTGTATCTTGAGAGTATCTATTAGTTAAAAAGTTTAAATGATTTAAAGGTGATGAAGCTGTAGATGAAAAATTAATACTTGAATTCCTATCATTAAGACTTGAACCAGGAATATTAACTGGCGCTGTTGTTCCTAATAAACCTGCAACATAAAAATAAAGGGTTACATATCAAAGTAATTAATCTTTTACTATATTTATTGAACGTAATTTTAGGATAATTTTATAACAGAATATAAATTTATGCTGAGTATGTCATTTCGAAATGTGATAGCAAAATACTTGAAAATTAAAAGACCTGTATTATTTTATTGAAATACTATTTTACAGTTTATTAAAATACCTGTACTAGCCAAACCAGCTGATATTGAATTGCTAACTGCTGGAGAATCACTCTCCAAATCCCGATCTATAGATGCTACTAAGTTCAATGGTTCATCTAAACTTAAATCTTCTAAAGCATTACCTAAAAAAAGTTATTCGACTAAGTATGTTTTATGAATAATCTATTAAAAAATAAAAGTCGAGAAATTCTTAAGTAATATTTAAAACAAGAAATATCTTAAATAAAATTTTTACCCCATTTTTCAAGTTAAAATAAATCCATTTGTATAATAATATGCCTAGTTTCCAATCGATTTTGTAGATATCTTTTAAAAACTACATTAATTACATTTATTGCTTATTATATAAACAATCAAAATAATATGCGAATAATTAGCCCTTATTAAGTAGTACTACCATACATTTTAGTCAACACGATTTTTTTTTGATTTAAAAAAAAAAAGTAATGTTTTCTAAACAATAATTTAAGAGATATGATCCCAGCATAGTTTTTTATCAAGAATAATATTCTAGGTTTATATATTAAGATTAGAGATCATTAAGAAACAAAAATTTTAAGAAATTAATTTATTTAGTAAAATCGAAAAAACATCAGAACTTACCCACAACTGATTCGACTGTATCTGTAGAATAAAAGGAGCCTAATATCCCATTTGTATGCACATTACTAAAGTACATGCTTTGCTTCCTTTGCGCCTTTTCAACAGGTGCTAATAATGGATTATTATCTATTGCCAAAATTTGTTGCGGCTGTTGCAATAAACTCTAAAACATATTATAACTGAATTAAGTAAATAAATCTGTATTAAACTGACAATTTTACGTTTTATAAACGTCTATTTTTTATACAATTCTTATTCATTATAGCTACATGATGGATGCAAAGATCATGTCCGCCTAAAATTGATTAAATCATGTAAATAATACATTATATATAATACAGAATTTAAACTATATAATGGGTCCTTAAAAATTTGTATGATAATTAAGCAAGACCGATTTGGATATTAAACAGATAGTTAAAAAGATCATTTTATTACTATCAAATTGTGTAATATTATGAGGCAAAAATATTCAAATTTGAAATTTTTGTTTATTTATCCATAAAAAATTAATTTAAAGTTATTATTTTTAATATTTTCTATTATAATGTCAAAGAAACATTAAATTACAACTACAAATAATGCAGTTATATAAATTTTATTTTGTAGTCGTTCAAAATAAATATACTTACATTAAATTTATTTTAAAAATGAGCTACTTACATTGTTATATCACATAAAAAGAATTTTATTAAGATACATTTTGAAAATATAAATGTACTTCATTAAATATTTTGTGTAAACTTCATTAATTCAGAATAAATTCAAATAAAACTTTTGACAATATAAAAATCAATATCTTTTAAGAATAAATACTCACATTACTAAAGATATCATGATTGCTGTGTAAATTATGGTTGTTAAAAATATTTTGAGTAATTTTGCTTGCATTTGTTAACTGGGCTCCAGGTGCTTTGCTTGAACTATTAGATCCTATACTGCTTATAGATGCTGACTCAGAAGCCTCACCACTACCATTCTGAAAAAATATATAAATTTTTAAATTAATATAAGACGTGCCTTTTTGACGCTTCAAAAGTTAAAAGAATCAAAGCTAAGTAGTAAAAAATTTTTTTTAAATACATTATTCAATATTATCATAAGACTAAGGAGGGAAAATTTTAAAAATTACATGAAATGAAAAATAATTACCGATGAATCACTTTTTTGATCTTCTTTTTTCGAGTCGGGTGGCAAAGCATTAGATAATATTTCAGCTAAATTAGTTCCAGTTGCAGTGTCAGCATCTCTAGGTACACTCATTTCATCTATAATTGGAAAATTATAATTTATAATTGAAAATCTAATTTCAATGAATAATAATAATAATATAAAAAATATTTATTATGATGAAGATAAATTAATTATAAATATATTAATAAATGTTCTTCCACCAAAGTTTCGATATCATACATTAGACAGTCAATGACTGTCTTTTAGAATGTAAATGAAATCTTTGTATTTTAAACTTACGATCTACGTGTGCAAAAGCACAAAATGCTCCTCTAGGGCAATATCCTGCTTGCTGTACGTCATTGCATTTAGTAGATTTGTAAATTTCAGGATGAAATTGTTGTTCCGTCCTTGTATGACAATAAGCACAATTATCTCCTGAATCGCAATTTGAAGGCTCTCCCCATTCATCTCCATGTTTCACATTAGGACAAGGCGTAGATCTTAAATAATAATTCATATGTATAAATGTATGAAATATATATAAAAGCTTTATATATTTGAAGGTAATGGCAACCCTTAATTAAATTTTGTTAAAGATTCTGAAAAATTTAAATTAATTGTTTATGAAAAGTGATTAACTAAGGTAAATAACTTTGAGAAGCTTGTATATAAGTTTTGTATGAATAATTTTCAACGTAATTATTTACAATAAAATGAATTAGCACTATTAATAATTTGATTAGCTCAACATAAGATTTTAAAAATTTATAAATTCACTGCAATTTTCTGAAAAATGAAAATAAAATCTAATGCTTCGATTAAAAAGTTTGACGTGGTGGTGGCCGGGGTGATATGCTGCGCCGCCAGCGAAGCGCTTACCCCCACGTGCAGGCTAATGAAGAAATTATTATTGCAAAAAACTGGAAAGGCCAATAGAGATAATTCATCCATCATTTCTATAATATCAAATATTTTTATTAATGAGTAAAACTGAAATGAATCAATAAGCATGAACTAACCTGTATTTAAATTTCTTTGGACTTCTACGTTTATCTCTGCTATTATGAAATTGAGGACAGGCATATCCTTGACGACATAACCGAGGTGGACGCTTACATGGTTCAGTCTTGTAATTAGACAATACATATGTACTATCTGCAAAAGACAAATCATAAAAAGTTATAAAACATTTTAAAAATATTTTTGTATAATTATTTAAAGCTATAATTTTTATTAAGTAGAATAATTTTAGTGGTAACATAAATTTTATTTACGAAATTAAAAATAACTCAAAATATCAACTTTTTAAGTGGAACTTGTCTTGTCCTTAGTTTCTTGATCATAGAATAAAATCGCAACTTATTAAGAGCAGTGTGTTACAGCTTTTAGTATTTATTTTAAATTTTTTAGCTTAAGATTAAACTTACTGAGTTAATTGCTTTAATGTAATAGTTCCTTCTTTGTTACTGGACAAATTCTATTTAAAATTCTTTTTCATTTGACAGCAGAAGTTATTACTTTATTTGATACAGGATACATTATTTTATTTTTCAAGTTTTTATTTAAAGAGAAGAAAACAAAAAAGCTACTATATGATCACGAGCCCAAACAATTAAAACTACGTTTTTTGATTACCAAATTGTTTCAGCCATTCAAAATCTTCTGTTTTAAAGACGGTATCATATTTTCGTAACAAAGTATATTCATCAACAAAAACAATAAATGTGAAGATTCCAAATCAAATGATCACATAACTAACCGTAAATCATAGATATTTTTAAACCAAGAGACTAACATTTATTATTATTAAAAAAAAAGAATTTTCATAACATAGGAAAATTATTTATTTGAAAGTTTGATAAACTAGTAACAATTTAAAAGAATTTCTTAACATCACAGAAATCCCATTTACACTGAAGCTGATTTTGATCAGTATCATAATAACATCATTTAAAATTAAATAAAGTAAAATATAGTATTTCATAAATAAAATTCTTTCAAGAAAACTTTTTAAGTGATAACGAATAAAAATAATTTTAAATTAATGATAACTGATATTAATTTTTAATTAATTAAAAAGTCAAAAACTGGAATACTTTTACCTCTCGATTTATAAATAAATTTTGATGAAAAGAAACTTAATTTTCTCATGAAATTCACTCACTAAAATTGATTAATAATGTTTCATTTATACAAAACAAACAAAAATGAAAAAAATCTATAAATTTTTGAATTTAATGAAAATATATTTTAACATATGGCTTTTTAATGAAAATTTAAAATGAAATATAGTAACAAAATGTTATTTGAAATGAGAATTTTTATTAAAATATTTAAATAAATGCTGAATATAAATGTAAGGCATAAGCTATTACTGTCTTTCAAATATAACAACTCAAATTAATAATGTAATAGCATTACTATTAAATATAAATAACACCACATAAAACTTGAACACTGAATTCCAAATAAAAAATCATATTAAGATCTATTCTAGCATATTTAACATTTTATTTTTAAATATGTATTAATTTAAATAAATTGGACTTTTTAAACTATCATTTATATAATTAGAAACTTACCTTGCCATTTGGGATCTTCATTCATCAGATTTCTTTCTTTATCTAATACATTGGGTCCATTCGGTGTTGCATTAGCATCTCCATCAGGATTTTCTAAAGCCTGGATTTCTTTAATATCATATACTGGTGGTCTAAGATCATGATTTCCATGTGCAAAAGCACAATGGGGTCCATTTTTTACACAGAAACCTCTGGAGTCTGTATCATGAACACACATGCAAGTCTTGTAATAGCGTAAATGATATCTGCGCTCAGTATCGCCAGCAGTGCGATGCAAATAAGGACATCTAAAAAGAAAAATCATAATAATGAAAGAGAAACAAAATTGCTTAATTTAAAAAGTATTATTAGTGCTTCAAATTTTAAATTAATATTTTAATATAATTATAAATATTTAACTCCAATAATTTTATGAACTCTTTCATGATTAAAAACAAAACCAGATTAAATCTGATTTTAAATTATATTTTTTTAGGATAAAAAGGATTAGATCAAATTAGGCATTTTAGATATGACCTTGAAAATTTCAAATTAAAATCAAAACTAATTTACAGAATGAACTACAGTCTCATTTGAATATCTGTAGCTGTATTTTCGAAAGCTCAAAATTTTCATTTTAGATAAATAATAACATATATATTATTAAAATCGCAAAACATCCTGTTTAGTTTTAATAAAACCAAGATGCAAATATGGCGGGAATGAGGTAGGGAGGAGGAATATTGGCATGTGTATGACATTCCTATCCTAATATATATACATTATATGATTTTCTAAAAAACTAAGACTTAATTGCTTATTAAGACTCTAATTATTTATGGAAATTTAAATTGTTTATTTATAACTTTAAATCTTAAGTTTTAGGTGACGCAATTCAATAACGGATGCTTCATTCAAAAAACGTAAACATAGAAGACAGCCATCTTGGTTCTTGATATTTTGTAAAAAAATTTTTTAAAACTTACTCATCTCCTTCAGGACATAGTCCTGTAGTCTCGTCAAACTTGGTGCAATAATTATCAGCACTATAATTAAACGATCCGTCTCGTTTCCTTACCGGACGACGACGTCTCTGGTTCATAAAATGCCAATGAAAACATGTATATGGCCGATGCTGAGTACATTTATGTTGCAAAAACAATGGGCATTGGTCAACTCGAAACTCTTTCAAATATCTAGAAAAACACAGAGTTTTAACTCTCAATTAGAACAAAAATTTGAATGATTGCTCAACCAGCTCAAAAATAATATTATTTTCCACTGTTAGACCACTTACGAATAATGATTTGGTTTTTCTGTTTGGGTTGTCAACAAAGGCTTCGACTCCGACGGCATTTTGTGATTCATACTACTGCGCATTCATTTTGGCGCATTCAAAGTGAAAGATGTTTTTTCGATTGTAGAACTTGGCATTTTAGTTTAATTCGAAAATAGTCACAATTTTTTCGGATTATAAGTCTAGGAAGGAAAAAAATAAATAAAACAAAATAAAAGTGCACTTTCTCGAACTTCAGTGGTTTTCCTGCTCTAGGCCATTTTATGTCTTTTTTCAAACAATGCAAAAAAATTTATACTAGCATTTTTGAAGGAGTTTCGAGATTGCCAGCAATTTTAACTTTAAGAAAATTTCTTTACCATCTCTTCGCGGGAATGCGGCTAAAACCTGAAAGCAAGCAAAAGCGACAGTATCATCCGTCCCAAATCAGGCATACTCCTGAGACATGGAAAGTAGTGAAAAGGACAGCAAATTCATGCTGGGTTTTTTCAAACAAATGCAGTTCAGGAAAATGCAACGGTTCAGGTATAGGACGTGAAACATGCGAAAGCTCTGCAGAAAAGCGGCCAAGACAGCCTTACATTGCACTGCCACTGCCTTTGCAAGACAGTTTGATGCCATGTGAATGAAGGAATTCGATGAGGATCAGGATTTGCCAATTTGTTTCCGATGCAGTCGTCGCCACATCCTTATATACCTGATGCTTGTTTCATTTTCGTGCAAAGTGAGCCTAACTTTTTATTATTGCAAATAAATGCCCAAAAGCTTTTTATATAAATTCAAAAATATTTTTTTGATATTCCTTCATACAGTTCTCTATATATTTTTTGAATCATACTGGAACTGACGGATTCCTATGTATTTATGCATGACAAACTCGTATGACTGGAACGTGTTGAACGTTCCCAAACGTTTTAAAGTAACTAAAACTGCTCAAGATGACAACAAAAAATGAAAAAGGGTTGGAGATATCGGCTGAAATTGAAAAATTCGCGGTAGCTCGAGGTATCAGGAATAGTCTTTACTCTCCGCAGGAATCTTCGTGTAGGATTTAGTGATCCTCTCTCACCATGAGGCTCAGCCTGACAAAACTGTATATCTTGGATATGCTTATGAAGTTTTCAGACATATTTTGCAGTGACTTTGACATAGATGATCGAAATATATGTTAAATGGCCGCTTTCATGCCGCTTAGTACGAACCTCCCAGACGTGAAATTAATCACCTTTATTGGGAAAAAAACTCACCTTTATACCAACAAGTTGGATATCTACCAACAAGTATTGCAAACTATGTCTTAATTTAAAAACCACCTCGCCTTTTTTTTTTCTATAAAATATAAAAGGATCTTTCTTTCTATTCAGATGATAAGCAAATGAACTAAGACCTTCAGTTATTTATTGAGATTATCATCATTTAATGACTCTTCTTTGGCAAGTAATTTTCCACCGAAAAAGGATTTTCTGATAAGTTTGGCTGAAGATTCATTTTGGTTTTCTTTAATTAATGACAAATATTTTTCATGATGTCATCATTTCCATGTTTTATACATATATATTTATTTACTATAAGTGCCGATATAAATATGTAGATGGTTTATATTATATATATATATTTCAGATATTAAGTTAGTGAATAGTTTCTTTTTTTTAATCGTTCTAAATCCAGTTTCTTGCATTGGTACGAGACTTTCATAGACAATTTGTAATTTACCTTTGCACTACTTACTTTAAAGAATGCTTCCGATATTTGAGCAATAACTTTAACGGGACCTTCAAGGTTAGTGGTTACATTTTTAACATCTTATGTCCCAAAAATCTATGATCCTTTTCCTTTTTATTGTAATATACGTTACACAAAAATTCTATTTACTTCTTACTGATCTCCAGCATTCAGGTATCCTCAAAAATCTCATTGACATAGACTACATGTAGATCCTTGAGTGGTCTTCAGAAAATATCAACTGCCTTTTCGAATTGAAATTCTGGCTTTAAGAGTGATAGATTCATCTTATACCTCACGCCTTGAGAAGAAACAAAAATACCCTTTGAACAGTCTTTAAAAAACGGATATTTCGAGAGTAAAGCTAGATCATCTGATTTTACATCAGTTACTAATGATGTCTTTTAAATGTATCAAATATCTTGTAAACGATCCATCACTTTCTTCACACCTCATTCTGCACAATATTATTTCCGTTATAGCTAACATATTTCACGTCAACACACTTTTGATGTGAAGTTCAAACAATTTTGAAACCTGTCTCCAATCATAAAACGAATTTCTCTTTAGCTGTTCTGGATAGATGTGACAGCTTTGATACAAATAGTATCTATTTTTTTGATTTTTTCAAACTTTTAGCACTTGACAGACAGAAATCTTTATTTCTGCTGAAAAACTGCGTTCAAGCGTTTAAAAATAATTAATTTTGTCTTTGCGACGGAGTACATCTCAGATATCACATTGTACTTTGTTTTTTCTTTAATTAGGTATGGTCTTTCGATTGCGATAAATAATTTTGATCCACTTTTATCATATCCAAAGTTAAATATTTCATATATCAAGATTAACAATAAACTTTTCATTTGGAGCTTATGTTTTTGAATTTAATGACAGTGACAGGAAACCCAGTTCTTCAACAAACTTCATTTTAATTTTTCGTACATGTCCCAAATGATTGGATTGATTTATCACACCATTAGGAAGAAATCGAAAAATAAGCTTTTATTCATTATTTTCTTCACCTTAATTCTTTTACAAGAAAATTAAAAAAATGTATGATATTAATAAGTATAAACACATTTTTAAGGATCTTATATTTACTTTTTTTAAATCAGATATTAATCATAAAAATTATTAGATATGATAACAGATTAGATATTCTGATAAATTATTTTTGTTCCTAACCGCCTTTTTTGATATTTATGTTCGGTTTTTGCATAATTGTAATCTATCATTTTTATGAAACTGGAATTCTTTAAGAAAATTATTTAAGCAATGAGTGAGGAAATTTTAAATAATAATTAGTTCATGAATCCATGTTCTTTTTTCCTAAAAGCTGACAAAACGAATTTTCTTCATTTATATCTCGTTCATTTTCACTTTCTTCATTGTCAGAGTTATTGTCATCGCTATCATCAACTGGATTTTTTATATGTAGTTCTGAAAATTGTCTAATATCATTTGCTTCTGTAATTAAAGAAACTTGACTTCCATGAGATTTTATTTCTGTTAATTTTCCTAAATCGTCTTCGAGCTTCATTTTTTCAAAATGTACTCTCTCTCTCTCTACTTTATATATTTTCTCAAATTCAAGAACTGCACTTCTCACCATCTCCAAGAATGCATCCATATTTAAACCTGAAAAATAATTTACATTTCACTGTTGATACTTCTATATCGCGCAACAATTTCTTAAAGCGGAAACTTTGCTGAATTCTTTTCAGAAATAGAATGCTGGAAATTTCTGAACATAGTAATATATGAATTAAAAATTGAATTTTAATAACTTATTATAAAATAACTTGGCGGTCCTATTAATTTTCAAGCACAAACAGCTAGAAAAGATCTTTATGCCCTGTATGCAACTAATATTCATGAATAGTTGATTTCATTTCACTACAAAAATCAATTTTTCGAACAATAAATTTAAATATATTATTTAAATATTAAATATATTAAATATATAATAATATACAAAGTGGTAATTAATATATATATATATATATATACATAAAATATTGTATAATTTGGTTATTAATATCTACTTAATATATATCAAATAACGGTTTTGATATATTTAAAGATATAAATTTTTAAAATAACCAAAAACCAAAGCTAAAACCTATCTTTTCATCTTATTTAAATTTATGAAATATTTAGGAAACTGAATATAACATGCTAGATGAATAAGTCAATATGATCGGAGTTTAATTCAATGTGAATTAAATGGGTTTAAACAGTTTTATATGAGATACAATTTGTAAATAAAGGTATATCTGACAGATAAAGCTTGTTAAAAAAGTTTTTTGAGATAAATGAAAGGTACTATACATATCACATGGAAATTAAGGTTGATTATAGGTCAAGATTATTATATTTCATTAATGATGTTTTATTTTTATAAAAAGGTGAAATAAGACTTATTGTATCTATAAAATCATTAAAACAACAATTAAGAAATGTAAATGCTCGAGGCTACAAAGAAATTTATTTAAAACTTTTTATACTATATAAATTAGTAATATTTTTTACTGTAAATGTCTTTATTATTACTTATATTTCGATATTTATACCATAACATACATTTGTTATACATGTAGTATAACATTTATTTTTTAATTCATATAAATATCTTTATTATTACTCATCTTATTTTGTGATATTTCAATAAAAAACATTCTTTCCTTAATATGTTTATTTAATTAATTTAATCTTAATTAATTAAATAACTGTATTCGTCCTTTTATTTTCAAAATTTAAGGTTTTCAGTACTTTTGTTGAACTTTTATTTAACTGGATGAAAATGATTTAATCTTATGAGATTCAATTACTGAACTGAACATGGAACTTATGAAGAAGAACTGAACATAACAACAAGTTGAAAAATGGAGAAAATGTAAAACGAAAAAATGGAATAGTCATTATGAATTTAATTTCGCATGCAAAACAAATGTAATATGAAGGAGATTTAAACAGAGATTAATTATAAAAAAGGGAAAATAAAAAAAAATATGAATATAGTGTGAATGGAAAATTAAAATTAAATATCTCTATTAATGCTTTTATTTAGAAGTTTTATTAATTAATTACCTTCCAATGCAGATACACCAACACATTTTAAATCACTATAGAATTTATCAAGTGTCAGAGACATTGATCTTGTAAGACTTGATAAATAAGATTTTTCTGAATTAAGAGCTTCTTCAAAAGCTGAAAAATCATTTATCCATTCCATAACTTGACTGCAGTCAACAACATCAATCTAAAATTTGAAAAAAGAATAAAAAAATTGCAAAACTAAAAGAATATTTTTAGGAAAAAAGAAGAATAAGCAACAATAAAACAATATTAAATTTAAAAGTCAAAAATTAACTGTTAAATAATTGACAACTTTAAAACTCCTAAATAGCTTTTATATAAATTTTATTTCATTAAGTTTATATGAAGTTTATTTCATAAATTAACATTTCAAATTAAATAATTTATAATTCATTTATTGTTGATATATATTCTTGGAGACCTAATAACTTCTAGAATTTTTGAATCACGTAAAACAAATATTACTATGGAAAAGGAATTAATTATACTTTAAATTCTAATTTAAAGAATATTTATTTATATTTATATAATTATAAGAATATATAATTCTTAATTATAAGATTATAATATATAATTCTTAATTATAAGAATATATAATTATAAGAATATTTATTATTTCTAATAAATAAAGAAATTTAGATTTCTTTTTTTTACAAATTAATTGAGATAGCTAACTTACCTTTGAAAAAACAACTATAAATGGTAGTCTTGTTTTATATAAAATGGAACATGCATAAACCATGTTTGACATAAAGGTAATTGGAGAAACACTTTTTACTGTATCAACTACATATATAACAATAGTAGGAAAACAGGATGCCAGAGTTTCACTTATTATATTTCCAGATATGGACCACGTAAATACTTCAATCTGACCTGGGGTGTCAAAAATGGCAAATTCTGCATCACAATTTTTAACAAGCTCAAGCACTTTACTAAATTTTGTACAGAAAAGGTTCAGAGAGGTTACTATTCCTCCATTTGGCCCAAGATCATATTTCTCCATAACTTCTCTATAATTAATGGTATCTCTAATATCTGCAGAAATTAATAATAGAAGATTAATATTTCAATGAATCAAATTATTTAATAAAGTAAGATGAAGCATGTTAAAAAATTTGAGTGCTGTCAGCACTCAAAATAAATTAAATCATAAATAAAATTAAGGAATCTAATTTGATTTTAGAGAAATATGAAAAAATAAAATGAAATATAAATAAAACAATTTACCTATATTTGCAGGATATGGAACTTCATTAACAGCAGGATCTAAATTTACTACATAAGGCATTTTTTTTTCTTTTGCTGAAATATGGAGAGCTAATCTCTGCACAAAAGTTGTTTTTCCAGAACCCGCCATTCCCAATATTAATAAACATATTGGTTTTTCTTGCCAGTTTAATTTTTTTGTAGCCTTTTCTTCAAAAGCTGCCATTATTGAAATATAATATTAAAAGCGTGCAAACATTTAGATATATAAAAGAAAATATCATTCAAAAAAATTCTCAAAGCCCGCAGTTATCTGAAACAAGTGATTCACTAATTTGCACTGTTATTATAAATTAATACAGTTTATAAAGTATTTCTGATTTGTTTACACTGCAATTTTAATATAGAAAACTGAGTGAAATATGAATTAAACGTTAGAAATTATTTCGTTTTTGTTGTCTTCTTCGGGCTTGGTCACGATTGCTAAATAGCAGAAGGATCAAATTTCGGGACTGACTGGGAAATCAGGAAGCACTGCAACCTGACGATTTCCGGTAAATATCGGAGTAACACTATCGGTCTTCTTTTAGATCCTCGGTAAAGGTCGCGTTTACTTTTGCTTTCGTCCTCAATCGAATCGGCTTAAAGAATTTACCTCATAATATGACTGTACCGTTAAAGTTAATTTTACTTATTAGCAGTCTCGAATGATTTTTTTGTTTGAAACTTCCCTTTGCCAGGTAATGTGTTCTTGATGAAAATTTTGATTTACACATTTATGTTTACATTTACTTAACTTTCAATTTGTATGGTGATTAAATTGGTCAGGTAGCTACCTACAGCTAGGATCACCAAGTGATTTAGATTCTGAATCTTGCCGAGTGGCAGAAGATTGTTGAGCGGAGGTCTCGGATCATCATTTCTAAAGCTGCCCACGGATAATTTATAAATTAATTGCTCAAAATTAGTTTCCCTACAGTATTATTATTTGCTGCAATTTTCTGTTCCGCCTAATTTAATTAATATTTCGTTTCGACCTAAAACAATATTGGCGTATGAAGTATCTTAAAATGTTAAAAATCCGAAATGGCAAAGACTTTTTGTACTCAATTTGTACAAAAACTTCTTCAATTTAGCCAACACGAATTCTCTTGTTCAGTTGAATTGAGAAAACTATAATTATTATTTTATTTATTTTTAATAAATTAATATTTAATATGTAACTTGTGATTGAGTTTTTTAAAAAGAAATCGGCACAACACTGGATAGATACAATAAAGTGACTTCAAGCTTAGTTATAATTCTAATTAGGATCGCAATTTAATAATTAAGTTCAACATTAAAAAAAAGGTTAATTATTCAATATCGAAAAATGATTAATTTAAAAAATTTGACCAACACAGTAATTTTAGTAAATAAACTATTTTAAAATTGTTCAGTAAATTATCAAATTTCCATGAAAAATTACTTGAATGAAAGTATGAGAGTATTTCTATTTTTTTAAGATTGTTATTAAAATTTTGTTCAGCTTTTTAACTGTAATCCAAAAAAGAAAGACTTCTTATTAATAAATTTGGTTTTCTTATATTTCTGAAATCGAACTGAAATCATTGTTTTCAGATTTTTTTTATTTCCTTTTTATTTATTCAGCATTTAACAAGTTTGGCAAATTAATTTCGTTCACTCGATATATTTTAAAATTTCCCCCTAGCCACACTATATTCGCTGTTTGTGATTACAATGAGACTATTTAATTTCTTATCTTTTTTAATTTTCAGAAATATTTTTAAGAAATTTTCCTAAATTTTGCACTGTTAAATGCTTTGTGTTACAATTGCTTACTTTTTCGGCAATAATAATAAGGGGATCTTTTTAAAAATAAATGTAATACCAAGATTCTTATTTCTTTCGGCTTGACATGATTTAATCTTTTATAAATCATAAAATATGTTTTTTTAAAGGTAAAGCTAAGTAAATTAAACTGTTTTGAATGAAGAGAAACATCACATTTTCAGCGATTCATTTGTTTATAAATAAAATAAAGATAATAAAAAGCATTATATTCGTTAATTATATTCCTTTTTTTTATTTTTAAAATATTAATTCAGTTTCGTGAGAATAATATTAAATAATCTAATAAATAAATAAATTTAATAAATAATTAAATCACTGAGTTGTTAGACGTTTTTAAAAAATATCTAATCTAGGCACCGAAATATATACGTATATGATATTTATTTCTGATTTCAATAGCGCTTTACAAGATATAAACCATTTTAAAGCGGCAATATTTTGATAACAATAAAATTAAAATTATTGATGTAAATTATGATATAATTATTTTACAATGTCATAAAATTTAAATGTTCATAAAAAAAATTAAGAATGGAAAATGTCGCCCCAAATCTGAGATCAGTCTAATTTTTCAAAATAAGGAATAGCCATGTAATTTGCATTGCTTTTTTCAATTAAAAAAATTTAAGCATCAATTTTGACTAAGAAAATAAGTTATTTGAGTCAGAAAGAAAATTTATAAAGCCTTTTGATTTTTGCTTTTCATAAATAATTTGGTGTCTGCAAATTAAATTATTCAAATTTAAAGCCTAAGGCACTATAAACAGAATAAAATGCGATTAAATACTGCAAAATTGAAATTGTTCTTTCAATAAGAACGAATGTGTGATTTAAGAAATTCATCCCGTCCTTTAAACAAGAGTAGCCGTTAAATAAAAAAGAGAATTAAAAAAAATTATTTGTCAAGATAATCATCTTATTCGCTTTTTAAATAAAATTTTCGTCTTATAATATGAAGTTAATCGCTGAAAATTTAAAAATCAAGAGCCACTTCCACAATTGCTTTTAATTTTAAATTTTTATTTCAATATATGTAAATTTTTTCCTTATTATTAATGCAACTCTAACAATTCAAGTCTACTATATATATATAGAAAAGCATAGTTATAAACTTATTTTAAAATTGTTAAATTTCGATTTTTTTCGTGAATCCTCTTCAAAAAATTAAATACTGCTATTTTTTTTAATTATTCAATTGAAGGCCATAAAGAAAATAAAAGTAATAGTAATTCATAAGTACATTCAAAGATATTCGAAAAAAATGTGTTTTTTAATGTCGTATAATTTGAAAATTTTTTATTAAAGAGCTGCACTCTTATCTAAGGTTTTGTTTTTTGAATAAAATAAGAACTAACCTGAAATGTTATATTTTTACAAATAAGAGTTCGATCAATTTTTTCATATAAAATATTACAATATTTGAAGTGGCTTGGGATAATTATAGCAAATTCGCAAATTTTATAAATTTATAAAATACTTCATTATAAACTACAAAATTATTGATTTACATTTGGAAATTTTTAAAACTATTATCATTATATTTAATGTTGTTCTAAAAACATTTTTAAAACGTTTATAATGTGGGAATAAATTAACACAAAATTAAATGTATTTGTAGAAAAATTTTCACCTCTTAATGTAGAGTATTCCATAATTATTATATATTGAAGTTTCGATATCAAATTATTTTGCATTTCCATTTGTGTAATTCACTTACGAGTGCTTTTGATGCACTTTTTGTGTTTTGCATAAATCTGAGTTTCTTTCGAAGATAATATTAAAAAAACTATATATATAAGAAGTTTCCAAATGCAAAACATGAAATGATGACACAAAAATGCAAGAATTTACGCTATTCTTTTTCCACAAGCTGGAAGGCTATCAAAAATTGTTAATAATTGCAAGATAAAATAGTCATTCAATCTAACAACATTCATTTTAAAATGTAATCTATTAAATTATTCATTCTGGTTTTGCTAAAACAAAATTTTTTTCTAAAATTGATAGCTTTTGAAAAAGAATATGGAAAAGCATATTCAAATGAGATCAAACATTTTTCTGTTTAATAATAGTAAACGAGCTATTGCAATTCAGTCAATCCTTCTACAATTTTAAAGGAACTTTTAAACATTTGAATCATAGTTAAAAAGTACTTAAGAACGCAATATGTTTGCAAAACAATTAACTTGTTCATATCGTGTTTAGCATAATAATATTTGATAATATGATTATAAAAAATCAAAATATACTTTTTCTTTTCAAATTAAATTGGGGCCAATTATAACATTTTCCTAAGGGTTATAGTTTCATATTTCATATGAACAATAGCAAATTTTCTTAAATTATATAGAGTAATCTTAAGATATGCTTTTGAATAAATCTTAATAACTTTAAGAAATTAATTTAAAAAAAGCTGCAACAATTTAAACTGAAAATTTTATTTAATCACAAATATTTAATAATCAAAAAAAACTTCACAGAATTATTCCCGTATCATCAGGTCGTCGCATTTTTATATTTTGCAATAAACTAATAATGCTATAAAATTATTAATTTTTATTTTTATCTAATTTACTTTATAAATTAAAGTAAATTAAAATGAGGATTTAAATAAATCCGACAGTGTTCAGCTTTTTAAAAATATTAGGGTTCAAATTCAACTATAGCACGAAATAACTCCTACAATTAACGAGATTTAATAAAGCGAAATCATAATTCATTTGTTTGTGATTTAAAATAGAATAAATAAAAAATAACCATAAAAGGATTGATAGAATAATCGTACATCGGTGATTGTCTTTATACAGTCGTTCCATACTGACTAAATACTACTCTACTAGAATCTGTATCTAAAGATATATCTTCTGGAGAAGCTAAATCCACTCGAATTGAGCCAGAATTATTTCGTTTGCGAGATATATTCCAAGTCAAGTTTTGGGGAGGCTGGGGAATCTCTTCCTGACTAAATGAGTCGGAACTTTCGCCTGTTTCTGCACTTTCATTTCCTCCTCCCCTGTAACGAGCTACACCTCCTGAAGCAATCGTTATCTGAAATTCAGTACTCGATTATTTTTTTAAAATCACCAAACATAAAAAATATGACTTCTTATTATACATTTATTTCTGGTCAAATTGAGATTTCACAATATTTATAACTGGATTATAAAATTACATGTTACAATTTATTGAAAAGCCTCTATTCTACATCTAAAAGATATACATATTAATTAACCTTTCCATGTTGTTAATAACGCAATAAAATTACAAATTCTGCAGACATACTTCATTTTACTTAAGAATGTATTACCTGAGAATCTTCCAAAGCTTTGAGAACATTATTGCAAACTTCAGAATGCAAATTGATTGGATCATCAGAATCTCTGTTATGAATTGTTATAGCGATGTGGGCAGGGTGAGGTATAGGGAGCGGTATAATTAGTTTTTCTGCTCTATACAAATTAGTCTCCCGTTTCCATGGACGCCAAGTTAGAGATTCATTTTGTTTTGACATCATCACAGACGTTAATGTCCTATGCTTCCGTATTTTGCCTTGATAGGTTGAAGAGGAATCACTGATGTCAAATAACAGACTATTAACAACTTAATAATGTATAGAGTAAAATTATAATAAATGGTAAAAATCTTTTTAACAAAAAAATTATTTTTCATTTTCTTTTCTCTTTAGTAAATCAAAACATTGTTAAACTTTAAATTTTTATCTGAGTCTAAATATCTGAATTTCTAATTTGTATAAGGATTTTCATAAATCGGGATATTAAGTTCTTTTTTATAATATCTTAAAACCATAATGAAACACCATAGTGATAATATGAAAATTCAATTTATTTTACAGTAAGCATTTTTTAAAAACATATTTCTATATCAACATATTAAAGCGAAATTTTACCTTTTATAATCTTTTTTTAAAGATGTTTGTTTCGGGTTAAATGCAGAAACATCCAAATATGGAGAATGTATTTCTATATTTCCTCGTGGAGCATGTACAGGACCTAATAGGTCAGGTCCAGAACCAAGTTCTGCTCCAGATACCATCTCTATAAATCTCGACAAATCCACTTGCGGATGAGGCTGGATGAAATAAAATAAAATTTAATTTAAAAGCTTTAAAAATCAAAATGTTTTATTTTTAAAAAAGGCATACTTCTAATTTGAAACGTGTGTCTGCTTCATCCAAAGGAGTCAGAAAATCTAACGAAAAAATATCAGTATAAATCAAGCCGGCCAAACCGGACCAATCATTAACTGCCAATCCTTTTTCTTCCCAAAATTCTTCTTCAGCGTTTGGTAATCTTTGCAAAACGTGAAGAGGATAAAAACGTTCTAATAGCAATGCTCCTTGCTGAAGAGCGATCTGAAAAAAGTTTGAACCAATCTAATATATGGATTTACATGTCCAAGTTAATATATATTTACTAAAAATTATTAATTCCAGGAAAAAAATTCAGAATTAAAAAGCAAAACTTAAAAATCATATCAAAGTTATACAAATTGAAAACAGTTTAAATGTATTGTATTTTATATCGGAAAATCATATCGGCATTGAAAATTGATTAATCAATTAATTTCCATAAGAATGTTAAATCGACTTATAAAAAATTTTAGATACATATTATTTTTCATTTTCTTATAGAAACTCAATTTAAAATTTTTGCCAAAATTTATATTTTGATGAATCACATTAAGAAAACCGTAACAGACAAACTTTTGTTAAATACAGGCCGAATAATAAATTAAGATAAATAGACCTTAAATACCTACTGAATATATATATAGCAAAATAAAATTCAATAAATAAAAAATTATTTAAAGTAATGAATTTACTTTTAAATGAGTTGGTGTTAATTTTATTTTTGATCTCACTATTGCAGTTAAGCCCGTATTCAATTCACGTCTACGTTTCTCCAATTTTTCATGCAAACATGAAAGCAAGTTTTGTCCCTCCTTTTCCAAGGATGCATAGACTCCAGTTTTTGACAATTGTGCAGAAAAGGGAGTAAAGCAGCATTCAATAAACTGCCTGTTCCAAAAGAAAAAAATTTAAGCCCATATTTCTTAGATTCAGGAATGAATCAGTAAATAGATGATTAGTTTCTTTTATGATGCAACTCTTTCAAGTAAAAGGAAATTTCATTCATTAATTTTTCGTATTTTTGAGAAAAATCAGTAAATACAAATTTTATAATTCAAACAAACCTAAAATCTTTCTGAGGTTGAAGTATAATCAACTCCATTTCATGTTGGTACGCCGATAACTCATCCAATTCCATCCTTGCTTCTAAAGAGGCTAATGCTTGTTCAGGTTTTATTTGATAATAATAATCATTGGTTAATCCAGGCCCTAAAATACGTTTTACAACAAAGCTATCTGAAGCAGGTATTCTACCTCTTTTTTTTATTAATAAATGGAAAATCGCTGCATCCCATGCCAATCGCATACCATATCTACAAATTCCAACTGTAAAAGATTTAATATTTAAAAAAGGAAATTTATTCATAAAAATTTAAATTTTAAAACATTTAACATCTTACATATTAAAATAACGAAACTAAGAAGTGGACAAATAATAAAAGCAACTGCAATAGCTGCGACGGGTTGTATGCAACCTTGAATTAAAATTTTCCATAATACGGCTTCTAAAAGGATTAGATATCGATTTCTTTTCGGATCGGGGCTGTCCAAATCGTAGATAAAAGCCATAAACAAATGTAATAGTAATGTAATTAATGGCATCCTGAAAATATGAGAATATCATATATTTCATAATTTTATCATTGAATTTCAAATAATAAATAAAATATTCCATTATGCAAAGAAAATATAAAGATTTTGTTAGTCTAGTTTCTAGAGGGCAGTTTCACATTTTTAATTCGAAATACATATACTAAGTTGAAGCACAAATGTTAATTTATCAAAAATAGTTATATACGATTATTCAAATGCAATATAATTCAAAAATACAGACCGTTTTCTACTCATAAAGGTAATTTATAAAAGAACTATTTAACAATTTTTTTAATTGAAAAATGAAATTATTAACAGGAAAAGCAAATATTCCACTAGGCAAAATAAATTTTTAAGTTCATCGAGCTGGAAATATTATGAACAAAAGAAAATCCTGTTTAATTTCTTTAATTGGCTGGTATAAATTTAAGGTGCCAATACAGAAGTTGTTAAAACGTATATAGTAAATGTGCTAATGTATAGAAATAAATGAATTTAGTAAAGAATAAAACTAAATAGTAATAAATATGAAAATATAAAATAATAAAAACAAAGCAAAAATTGTATATCGTCAAAATATTAAAAAAAAATTATGCGTAGATAAACTTAAAAATTTACTTCCTATAAAAATCATTTGAATCAATAAATATTTTTATTAAACGTTTTACAATGAATTTTTTTATTTTTGATTTTTTTAATGTTAATTTAGTTATTTGCTGCGATATCATTCTTGTTTAAACGTTTTTGTGAAATTAGTTTTCGGTTTTCTATTTTCAAGCATTGTCGCTTAGAATTATTCTACTTCATTAAGTGAGAAAGACACGATCAAAAAGAAAATTTTTTAAGGATTTAGTTATTTTACCTACCAAAAAAGTGCAGTGACTGCAACCAAAATACTAACTAAGCTTAAGGTAATGCAAATTACTGGAAATAATACGGTCCATACCAAAGTACCAAGTAGACCTTTCACGAAATAGTTCCAAACTCTGTCAATTTGACGGGTCATTCCCTTTCCAATAAAACCTAAAAATAAATGCATAAAAATTTTTTTTTGTCTTTTAAAAAGGTAAAATCTGAAAAAAAATAAGATTAACGATAATAACAGAATATAATTTTGTAAATGAGGAAAAACACAAATTAAGTACCCGTATCTGGTTTCGTTTCAAAGCGGGTTCGAGATTTTGATATGTGCCTCCACAAAGCACTAACCCGAGAACAAAGTGTTGATGTTACACTAGATTTCCGTGGAAATAGTGTTCCGTTTACTTGCGATAATTCAAGATCTGGCATAAATGGTTCTACGCAGAACAAAGCACGAAAACTTACTGGGCTACACCATGGCACAACTATCTAAAATGAAAAATATTAAATTAATGTATGAGTTTCAAAAATTAATGAGACAAGGAAAAGAAAACTTTTCCAATGCATTAAGTCATACTTTTAAATAGTATAATATTTGCATTTTAATAATAATAAAGTTATGTTAATGATATGATTTTAATCGCATTATTATAAATAGTTAATATATTTTATTTGCCCACTTAATATGTACTGATAACATACAGGTAAACTAGACAGTATTTTCATTTTTTAAAATTTACCTTATTCGGCAAGCAACTTATAATTCCATAGTTATATTTTCAACTTACGCCAAATAAAAACATTGCGTTCCAAGTCCAAGACCAAGTTCTATGACAATAATTAATCCATCTCCATAAAGGCCATCTGGTAGTTGTAACTCGTGACACTTCTTTTTCTACTAGAAAAACAGGCTAAAATAAAAAACTGAGATCAATAAATATGAACTACCAAGCATTTAAAAGTACAACTATAACACTGATTTAATTTTCAATAAATTTTAAACTGTTAAAAACCAAACCATTTCATAGTAATATAGAAATTTATGAAAGCACTTAAAATGTGTAAAAAATTTTTAAAATTTTAAAATTATTTTAAAAATAATTATTTTACCTGACTAGGATCAGATCGGGGTGTAGTAATAGAAGTAGGAGTAGAGCTAAGCACGGTTGGAATTACTTCTGTGTTTCCTTGAAAACTTCTTTTTATAATCCAGTTACTTGGCAACCAAATTTGAGTTAACCAATGAAAACTTCTTGTCGGTGTTTTCACTTTCTTCAATTCATTCAATAATATAGGTTCTCTCTTGCAAAAGAAAAACTTTTCAGTTAAAAATTTATTAAACTACGAATTTTACAAATTTTATTAGCAATTACCTCTTTCATAAAAGCTAAATCGCGATTCAAAAAATAAACTGTTTGACTGAGATGATTATTACTACAAAGTATTAAAGCTTCTTCGTGAGCACTCCATTGACATTCCTCAATGAACTTGGCCTCTGCCCTACGAAGTTTGTCTCTCATCCATGGCCCAATTCGCGATAAAACTGGATGTATCTGTCGTAATCTATGTTTTAAATCATCTTTGGTTGTCTGTAATTTCCTTTGTACATTTTCAATGGCCCTAAAAGATAATTGAATTAAAACTAAAACAAGAAATAAAAGTAAAAAAACTATTAAAAGATAAGAACTAGTTAATCTTTTTGATAAAAAATATATAGAGAAATACCTATGCATTAAAATTACTGATCTGGCTTGCTGAACTAGTAACTGAGGAATTCCTTCTCCCAAAGCTATAATATCTGGGTGAGACAAAATACTTGTATAGACTCTCTGAAGATATTCCTTCATTACGGCATCATTAACATCCTAAATAAAAGAAAAAAATATCGAACAAAAAATTATTTTATAATTCATAAAAAAGGAAACAAAATATGATAAAGTTCAACTTACCTTTTCGATTTGATCATCTGTAAGTTTTTTATTTCTCAATTCAGTAATCAATCTTTCTCTAAAATGAAGAAACCAACCGCGAGTTTCCCGCTCGAGAATGGTAATTAAAATGGGAAGCGCTCTTTTCATAATATCTTTAGAAAACAGTCTCAAGTCTAATTCATTGCCCTGAAAGTTTTAAATTAATATAAAATTTTTAATTCGAAATGTACATTTTATATTTACTTCATAACTATTTTTTATACATATAGTATTTTTTAATATAAAATGTATATACAAATAATTATATAATTAATACATTAAATATATATAATTATACAAATAACATATTAAATATAGTAATGTAAACTTATTATACATGGATATAAATTAAAAAAAATATATTTTGATTGTGTTATCATGTATTTTAAGCCTTTTTTTCAATTCAATTAAATATTTTTCGTTCTCAATTTCACATCTTTTTCTTTTAAATTTGTACAGCCTTCGCAAATGAAACATGTAAGATGTGTAAAAATAGCACTGGTAATCGATTAGCTAATAGTTTTTGATAAGTTTAATTTAACAAAAACTATAAAATGTAGTTAAGTATAAGAAAGCTTTTAACGTAGGTTCTAAAGACAAATTTATTCTTTAATTGTATAAAACTCATTGTTTATCCCAATGTAAAAAAAAATTTAAAATATCTAGAAATTTTTGAAAATTTGATTTATCACAGATGAAAATAATTTACCAACCTTCGGAGTTAGAAAAAGATATGGTATGGGTACAGAAGCATGAGAAGATTCTCTTTCCACTTCAAATTTTTCTGTAGTTGCTCTTCTTATTTGTTTTCTGACAAAGGTGCAAAGCATTTCCATGGATTCCTCCAATTCTGGCTGAAGAAAAAAAATCTATATTAAATTACCAAAATACATTAATATATCTACAATAATGTAATACTTTATTATAATAAAAATGTAGAAATGTAATAAATTTTAAACATATCTTTGTGTATAAGTTCCATATTAGCTACCATAAAGTTTATCCTGATTTTAAAAAGTTTATAAGCTCATAAATGATAAAATAAAATCAATGTCGCTGATATTAGAATTTTCATATCTCCATATTAGTTTTTCTATTTGGAACAAGATATATACAATTAAAATAATTTAAAATGAACTTCAAATATTTTTTAAAAATATTACTATTGTACAAGAAATACAGATTGAAAATTTTTACAAAATAATCTTTTACAGACAGACAAATTGAAATAAATTAAATTCTTACGCGGCACACCAATTCAGCAACTAAATATCGACTTCTTTCTTCTCGAATCTTGATTTCTACATTGTGAGCAAGTAGCGAAGGTAAACCAAAAAAAATATCAACCAGTCTTATAATACCACTAAAGAGAGCTTTGAGTGCTTGTAACACGCTGAAATAATGATTAAACAATCGTCCTAAAATATAAAAAAATTTTAAAGATTTAATCCATGAATGTCACTTTTTTATGCATTTTCAGTTAATCCATTGATTTTTTTATACATATATTTTGAAAAATATTAAAGTAATATAAGCGTTTTGTTATTACCTTTAGCAGTTACTATAATGAAACGAAGTGCCAACGATAAATCATTTAATAAAGAATCTCTGCTTTTCTCGGTTCCTTTCTGAAGAAGTTCACTCAACCTCCATTTATGAACTTGTCCTGGAAAGTTTATACTATCCACTTCGAATTCCCTGAAAATATTAAAATTAATAGACTTTGTGATTTGATATTTTTAAAAATTAGGAATAAAGAAAAATTGCTGAATTCTAGACAAAAAAATTTTTTAAAATATCATGCTGATTATCAACAATAAATCATACACAAGGAAACAGGAATTTGTTTTAGCGATTATAATCAATAGAAAGTTAGATTTGTCAAACAAAAGAAATTTATTACTTCTAAATCTTATGCAAAGAAATCAGATAAATTAGTTATATAGCTTAAAACTATAAGATTTCAATTAAATACAAGTTTTGTTTAATTAAAGTTTTTGATTATTAATATGTTATTTTTAATAAAAATGTTTTTATTAATATTTGATTAAAAGTATCTTATCTTATTGGGAATAAATTACTGAATGTATTTTTAATAATTTACGAGTTGGCTAACATGGATCACTAAATTTTTTTGTAAATCTTATTTTGAAATCAGAAAGAATATTAAAAAATATTTTCCATTTTCACAATTCCTTTATCTTTTACCATCTTCTCCTGAATGTATCCATCTGTTGTAAACTTAATAAGGAGGAAAATACCGGGGTAAAAAAATGCGGAAAGTAAACATGAAATTTGTCCAAAGCCTTTAATTCGCCTCTGTCATATTCATAGACATCGTACTAGGCAGTGATGTTTAAAATCATTTATTTACTTTATATATTTAGTATACATACTTAAGATTTGTCTCAATCACACAGAGAGAATTTTTATTATTGTAAATTCACAAATTGGAAGGTAGCTAGGATAAAAAGTATAATTTGTAAGTAAATTTTAAATTTAATCAAAATCACATACCCCCTTTTACGGATACCCTCCAGTTGATTACTGTTGAGTCTCTTGGGTTTACCGAATTTGTCCTTATCAAGTCTGATCCAGAAAAGCATGTATCAGAACAGGGAAGTTCAAGAAATTAATGGAACAAAAATAAATAGGAAATAGCTAAATGCAGCAAGTTAGCAAATACTTGTAGCGAATTGATTAATCTTGATCATTTATTGTGTGATTTATATTTGCATTTAAATTTTTTTTCCTTAACATTTTGTTTAATCATTTATTGCATAGTAAAACTCGGAAAAGAAATAGTTTTATACTTAAAAATAAGTTTTTTAAAAGAGAAATTTTAACATCATTAAAATTATTGTCTGATTAAAATTTGCTGCACAGATTTTAACCTAACCTGTTATCTTTGACTATACGCCTTTGAAAACATTAACAGATTCATCAGCTTATGGTCTTCCAATATGCTTAGTGAACAAATTACAAATAAATGAATTGAAAAAGAGAATGATTTAAAAATGTCATATATTTTAAAAAGAACAAGGATATAGATAAGAGCCAGAAAAGATATGAAAATATTGAGAAAGTAAGTGAAGATTATTGTAAAAGAAAAGATAGTTTTAATTGTTAAGGCGAATTATCAAATCTTGATAAATCTTTCGGTATTTTCATCATAATTTATAATCTCATTCATTCAAATTTTTCATAATCTAACTTGGGTTTATTATCTATAAAGACTATGTATATATATATATATATATATCGGGATGCACTTTCAAAACAAAAAACTAAATTAATAAATATTATTTTTCTGATGATTTAATTTGATCACTTTTTAATTTAAAGATTCTAATAGGAAACTCAAACTAATATAACTTCTGAGTTTCTAAGCAAGTATTCTTGTCATTTTATTATCACATATGAATTATAAAAATTTATAATTTTTCTTATGAAAATTATAATTTTAATTTACAGTATAAAATCATTTCATTTCATCTAAACTAAAAAAAATGAAATATACAATTGTAAAAGATGCAAATTTAATAATATTAATCAAAGTTTCTTCCAGTATTACAAAACGTAAAATTAAACCTTGAATATTTATGCGCGCTCGCGTGAATGTTTGTATATGAGTTAAAGTGACAATAAAACTTAATTTTGTAATAATTTTGATACCTAAGGTAAAAATTTAGTAATTCATGCAAGATACACTAATAATAAAAAATTCAAAAAAAGTATAAATAAATTTCGCTGATTATGGGACGAAAGCTATCTAAACGAGAGAAATTTTTATATCTATAGAGAGAATTACTGAAATACAATGCAAAGAATTATTATTTAATGAAATAAAGATTTCAAAAGAGATATATAATCATATTATGCCAAATAATAAAAAATTTAAGAATTTGTAATTAAAAATTATTGATAATTTTTATATTAATTAATTTTTATACATATTTATTTTTAACAAGGTTTTTAAAATAATATTTAAGACAATAATTATTAGTATTACCTATAATACATATGTCTTAAACAAATAAATCTCATTCCTCAAGCTAAATAGATACTACAGAAAATGTTTTTTACCCTCTTTCTTGTATAGCCTCTAGATGTTTCAATCCCAAGCGTCTTGGTTCACCCTTTGAATCCATTGCCACCGCATCAAGTTCGTCAAATGATGGAGCAACAAATAAATCTCGAACATTTAAGTGCTTCTGATGTCGTCGTGCAAGACTGTGGCTAGCTATAAAAATATAATAAATATTTGATGAATCTTCTGCTCAGTTATTCTACAACTCTCATTTAGAGAACAAGATTAAGATGAATTTTAGTCTTGAAGAGTGCCCGATCTCACAAATTACACTGTTATTTTCGCGCTTTTAGATTATTTTATTTCTTAGTGTAAATTCCCATCCAGTTAAAAAAAATTTGTGATATTTATGAAAAACTTTTAAACTCTGAAAGCATTTATTTTCCTTTTGTTTATAAGTTTTAGAAAAAAGCAAACTGAAAGATTCGGATTATTTATAAATTTTTATAAAATTAAAAGTAAGTTTTCATGTGTTTTATTTATATAGACAATTTAAACTGAAAAGCAATAACAATCAATTTCCCTGAAACTTTTTTCTCAGTATAATTAATATTTTAAAAATTCACAGTAAAAAATACATGTTTGTTTCAACTTCATGTGTATTCACTAATAATTTTATTTGTAAGTTAAAAGATTACTAAAAAATTGTAACACTGTATATTATCAATCTCACTAATAAATTAATAACTAAAACATAAGGATGTTGACATATATTTCACCTGCCCAATTTTTAAAGTCAAAACTCTGCAAATTACATAATACTTTAATTTATCTTTACAATCTCATTTAATAAATTAAATATCCTTTTTAATGAATATTATTTAGTCATAATTTTAAACAAATTTGAATTTTATTGCTTTCTCATGAATTCTATATTTTTAATATCTTTTAAATTTTTATTGAAGTATAAAATTAAAAGTTAAATAGTTAACAATAGTTAACAAATAATTAATATTTAATTTCATTAAAAATAATTTTAAAAATTATATAAAGTATAATTTTAACTTTACATTACATGTAAATATTTATTTTCAAACCTGTTGAATGAGTATCTCCTTTAGGATGGTTACTTGCTTGATTACTAAGCGGATCTGAACTGGAATATCTATGGGTGTAATGATTTTGAAGTGTTTCAAAACTAATTGGAGGTGGAAGAATAATTGGAAATGTTTTCCAATGATATAAAAACTGCTCAGCCACTTCTTTGATGTTTTCAATAAGTTGCATTACTTCATCTGGTGCACCAGTTAAATTTATATCAAATTTAACTGGTTCTCTCTAAAAGTATAAAATTAATATCATTTATTGTAGAATTGAAATTTTATTGGCTTTTCACTCTGTTGAAAAGATTATTAAAATTAAATTATCAATAATGCAATGATATTATATGGCATTGTTATTTGTAGTGCTATTATTTGCAAAATTAATAGCTATTTACAAAAAACATAAATCATAAGAAATAACATTATTTTTTGACCTAAAATAATTCAAAAATTATTATTGAACTTCTAACATATAATATCAAGTTAATAAAAAAATTTTTGCTGGTCTTTGTTTATATCAAAGAAAAAAGCATGAACAAGAATATTCATTTCTAAGGTCAAATAAATTTGATAATTTATACATTGCTTATTTATACATATTTTTAAGTCAACAATTTTTTAAATAAATTGTCAACAAAACTGGAAAAAAATTATTTTTTATACTTACTTCAGGTTCCAGGCCATCTGAGGAAAAACTGTTGGGCACATTCCTTATGCCACTCATAGCTTGTGGTCAGCTACCTTTTATTGCAGTAACTTCATGAACCATTTTTTCAACATGAATTCCTAAATTCAAGAATTTTGAACTAGTAAATATTCAATTTAAATTTTAAATTAGAGTTAGTTTATACAATTAAAGTTTAAATTAGGGCTTTTGTTATAAATTTAAAACAAAACCATTTTGATACTCATTTTTTTTTCCAGTCAGTCAAAATTAAATTAAAAAGATTTCTATTTAAGTGGTGCATCAGTATTAACATCAATTGGATAAAATAACTGATGTTTTATTTAAGTTACTTTTTTACAAGAAACAAAAATTATAGTTTAATTCTTAATAATAATAATAATAATAATAAACTAGTAATGTATGCAAACATGTTTTAATATGTACTATACCCATATATTATAGTGAAAAACTAGAAATATACTTAAATAATATTGAATGAATGCATTTTGAAATTGGATAAATAAAGGACAAAAGTTTGAAAATTCTATGTATTCTTGTGAATATGAGAATGATTTGAAATGCACCTAGGCGTCAAGTTACCTTTTATTAGAAAGTTTAATTCATCTACTGAGAATTTTTCATAGAATCTTTTACGCACTTTAAATAAAAATATTTGACAATAAAAAAGACATATACTGTGGTTAAAAATTGACATTAACATTTCGGAATAGAGTAAGAGAATTTTCAAAATTATAATAGCTTGAAAATCTGTATAAAATGGGATATTGTAATTTTTAGAAACTTTAGCTCTGAAAAAATAAGACCGATTCTCTACAATTTATATTTAATTCATCACCTGGCAGTCCGTTCTAGGAGAGCAATGTTTTTTAATTCATTTATTTTATATTTGACAAGAAGAAAATGGCGAAATTTTAAATGTCAAAAATGTAATTATGCGTCAAAAGTTCAAATGGCGACAAAACTTATACTGAATATGGCAATATTTTGTTGTTTTTCGACAATTCTATTCGTTTCAATTAATTTATATATTTATTGTAAAATTAAAATAAATGTCGATTTTGTTTTTTATTTTAAGCACTGAATTACGATTAAAATGCTTTAAGTATCTGAAAATAAACAATTAAAGAAGTCTATATATCAATTTTAAACGATTTCAGAGATTCAACAATTTTTCAAATGTTAATTTTTGCAAATTGTCGTGTGAATCGACCGTTTTCAGCTCATTGTTTTACAAGCTTCAACATAGATTCAATTTAAGAGTATTTATAAATGCTTTAATTAAATATTCTATTATTTTTTTTAATAAGTATTGCTAAACTTTCACCATAATGATCTGAATAAATTAATATGTCTAAAGCTGAACAGAGTAATGCCGTCAGTTTTAATTTGGATTCTCTGCTTTATTAGCAGGATGTGAAGTAAGATTATAAATCTGATTTTTTTTTTTTAAAGTTTAAGGTAAAACTGTTTATGTTATATTCCTTGAATTTCGACACTCGTCAGTTTTAAATCGGTCACTGTTGTGAAATATTCGGTCTTAGTATAGGCCTCATGACATGTACCTCTACAATATTATTACAAGTGTATTTTTGCTCATATAATTGTTATTGATAGTTTTTAAATTATAAGTTTGCATTTATTACAATGGAGCATTTTAATTTTTTTATGACTGTTATGAAAAAAAGATTGATAACAAACTAAAAATGTAAATGCATTCCATATTTTCAAGGTAGTTGATGAACTAAAAAATTGAAATAAATGGTAGAAAAAAAATAAAAATATCTGAATTTTTGACAGATATTTTACATCTGCTGTAATGTGGACATCTTTATTTTGTAAATTTTACAATCTTTCATCTTTTGTTTCTTTCTTGAAAATAAAATGTAGATCACTTTCATTTAATATGCAATTTGCTAAAGATGTGATTCTTGTTCTTAAATTATATGTTTCCCAGATCCAGGGCCAGATTTTTCAGAAACTATAAATTATTTACATTGCTATGTTTCTTAAAAATATTGTTTATCATGATTTTGGCATCAGTAGAAGAAAACTTTTAAATAAGCACTTATGTGAGAAATTATAAAACATATTTAGCATTCATTCCTTTATAATCACCATCTAAATAATAGTTATGCTGATTTATTCTCCAGTTTGTGAGTTCCAAATCTCTTAATTATAAGTCTATCTTATATAAAACATAAGATAGACATTACCATTAGACAAACAGGAAATTTAATTTTATCAAATTAAAAAAGGTTCATGAAATTATAGAAAAATTCAAGCATAATAAGACAAGCAAGCCATATATCTCTTTTTGAACTAAAAATCCATTATAGAACAGTTTTCAATCACTTAAAATTGATGAGAAAAAAAAGATTCATATTTAACACTACATGAATTAACTCTGAAAAATTTTTTAGACAAGATTTTCATTTCTGAATTTCTGCTGAAACAAAATGAATTTGAGCCCAGTTTTTCTAAAAAGCTTGATTATAGTGATAAAAAATATATTGTACCTCAATAATGTGAAAAAAGTGATATACAAAAAGTGAGAAACTTCACAAATTATGATAATGCCAAGTTGATATCAAGTAGGTTGATGAAGATCTTTGGAGGTTATCCAAAAAGAATTGTGCATTAAGAATACGATACGGTCTAGCCAAACGATTGATTCTGCACTCTAGTGCCAATAATTGACATAATTTGAAGCAGGTATTGAAAATACAATATCACTAGGAAAGGCGTTGTACAATAACTTCATACATAATTATCTTGGGTGATCTAAAGGTCAAACGTTGGCTGAGGTTCTGTGTTGTTTGTGGAGCCTGATTTTGGCATCGCAATATTATCATTTGTTCCCGTCTCTTCATGTAAAATTAATTTTATGTGTGAAAATTGCGACAAGTCAAAAGTAATCACTTATCGCAATATTCCCTTAGCTGAAAAATTCTACCCTTGGCGTATTGTCTTTGCTAGAAAATAGAATTATGAAAGATGATATTCAAATTGTAAATGTTTTGTTAAATATTCATTTAAATCTTATACAATTTGTATTTTTACTACAAAAGTCTTAATATTTTTTTCACAGATCCAATATATATTTAAGTTTGAGACGTAAGTAATGGATCGAAATACAAAAAGCATTAAATTATACTTAATATTTGTGGGCTATCGAAAAATAAATTTCTTATATTTCTGAAGTAATCTTAAGTTATTGTTTCTAATTTATACTTTTTTATAATTTATCTTTGAGTATGAGAAGTAAATAAATATCAATTTTAGACTTTATTTTATATTCAATTTAGACACTGCGTCCTAAGAATTATCTTCTGTCAGTTAATACTGATATTAAAGAAATGTGATACTGATTTTAAGTTTCATTACTAATTCCGATATTTTTATCCTTTATAATGTTTTGGATAAATCATTTAAAATTAATTGCAGATTTTGATATTGAACTCAAAAATAAAGATTTCAAATAATGGGAAAAATTAAGATTGTTTATCTTTATGTCAATAAAATAATCCGTTTATAAACAAAGACAGACAGCAATTTTAAATTTTCGAAAAAAGAATAAAAAAAAAATTTAAAAATAATGAGAAATTACAAAATTAAGCATTACAATGAATGTAAACTGACGACTTCTTACACATATATGAACTCTGATAATTTTTCATTCGTCACTTTTTTTCTTCTTATCACGTCCTTCAGATATTGCAATAATTTTTCTCTTTTTTTTATTTTGATTTTTCATAGTTTTCGTTTGAGATTCCGAGCTGAAAATTTCAGATGTTTTAATTTATACAAAAGATTACACATTTTAACGATATAATGTTTAAAAAAAAGTATCTTATTATTAAATACTAATGCTTTACCTGAATTAAAAGACCTGAAAACTAATTTAATTAAAATTAATACTGTAAAAATAAATTTTTTCCAAAAAAATTTGCAAATTTACGTTTTCTAATTAAAAAATTAAATGAATTACTTTTTGGATTTTTTTTATCCTTAAAAGAAATTATGTATAAATTCTTTAAAATACTTACTTTATTGCTGATCTGGTCCCAGGTCCCCAATTCGGAGTGGGATTAATTTGGAATCTTAATAACTTATTTTTCCTGGATAAGGGATTGGCGTCCGGTCTAAGAGAAAAATTAATTTCATTTTCTGTCGTTTTATTTAAAATTTTATGAGCTATAAAATGATCAGATATATTTTTATTTGTCACAGAATTTTCTTTAACCCATTCTCGTAAAACATCCCATATAAATGTCATTGGTGCATCCGTTTTAAACGATTCTTTGCTTGCATGAGAATAAGATATTTTGTAACCGCCATTTAAAATTGCTGATCTGAAAATATAAATAAATTAATAATTTAAAGTTGCCTTTTTTCCTTGATAATGTTAGCAACTTTGCTGATATTTTATTAACTCACCGAAAAGTCATCATTGGAATTGTACCTGCTTTTAAAGTAGAGCACAATTTAGTAACATTATAATACAGTGGTACATTATACAACTCTTCTAAAATCATATTCAATATTCCTACAAGACGGTTTTTTGTATTTAAGTTACTTTCTTCCACTGTACTGATAACTTCTTTTACAAAGTCTAAATTATGTAAGGGAGCGCTCCAAATTGGTCCTCCAATCTATAAAATTTTATGGAAATTTAAAATGAGTCTCGAAATAATACTTTCATATTTATTTACAATAAAATTGTTGATTAATGTAATGACTTGTTAACTAGTAATTATAGCTGTGGAGCAAGTAAAAACTTAAGGCTTAAATTTCACTAAATAAAAAATCTCAAAAAATTAAATTTTAAAAACACATAAAATTATACAATTTAATTACTTCAAAACGTTTAAATGAAAATCAGGACGTGATTAGTTTTGACATGTAATAATCATTTTTGTTTCTTAAGTGACAATACAAATATAGACTGTGATAAGGTCTTAATTTCAATTTGATAACAACTATTAAACAAATTTACATTTTTTTTTCATTAGATATATTTTAAAGAATTTGAATACCGCCATTATATTACGTTTGGATTTTGATTCTGCCTCTAGAAATATATTTCATATCAAAAACGATATTAATTATGTCTGAACCCTATTATTTTAAGTAGGGCCTTTTTTTCTTTTTCTGTCTTTGGTGTCATACTGAGGCTTTATGCCTTAAATCAAATACATTAGGCATTTAAAATGTATTTTTAAATGTCTAAATTACAGATAGTTAAAGAACATGTTTAATTTGACATCTTTATTTAATTTTCCAATGATACATATTATACAAATAGGAGGTATATGCATGAAAAGTTTGAAAATTTCAAATTATTTTAATTTTACTCACATTTTGTTTACTGCTGCAGTGAAAACAAATTCTATCAACAACTGGAGCTTGAGGCAAAGAATAAGACAACTTAGCTATTTTGGATTCACTTTTACTTTTTACTTGACCTAAGGGCTGCAGATGTATTGAATTACATCCATTACAGTGATATACCATTGCCAATTTGCTTTCAATGAAAGTTAATAATTAATATAAGTTAAGCAAAATTTAATATCAGTTAGCATACATTTTTTTAATAAAATAATTCTTGGTCTTTTGCAATGATAAATAAGAATGTACTCTAATTTGAATAAAAATGTTTTCAGATTTTAATTTTCTCACTTCAGTTAATTTACCTTGTAACTTCTTTACATTTGACAGCACTAGTGAAGATTCTGACAATTAGTCGAATATAGAAGTCTACACTGATTGAGATTAATGGTACAATATATCGCTTATATTTCCCCGCATGAGACTGAATGCAGTGCAAAACTATTCGAAGAGCCTGTAAAAGCAACAAGAACTTAAATCCCATATCAAATATAAATCATACTTTATTTGCATATCAATCAAGTTTATCAAATATGAATTACACAAAATCTTAAAATTTCAAAGTTTTCATTGCATTAAAAAAGATTATAAGAAAACCTAGCAGTAATTTAGTTTGATATAAAATATTTTGCAAATTTATTAAATTTAATTACTTATATAATAAATAACAATACCAATATAAATTACAATGAAAATATGAAAATTTACCATTTCATGGCATGATTTCATTTTCAGTGATATTGCACCATATTTAACAAAGCAAGTTTCAGGTGAATTACCACACAAAACAGCCATATCAGTACATGTAACTAAAAGGAGCCCTCCATCAGCTACACATTGTACTGCTGTATCAAGGAATTGTGAAGGGCATCCATAAGGATCTAAATCAACAGCTTGAAATCTTTTACTTGGATGCCTGCTGCTAAACATAGTTTCCCTTAAAATTTGAATAGATAAAATTATGGATCTTTAATAAAAATATATTTAATTTATAATTCTAATTAAACTGTTATACTAAAATTTAAAAGGAATCTAATTCTATTATTTGTCAAATTCTTTTTTAAAAAAATGAACTAGATTTTAATTTACATCACTCATAAATAAAAAATGTGAAGCAACTTACACAGCATCCAAATGACTGCTTTTAACTAATTTATCAACATTATTATGTTGAATATTTTTTTCAATGATTTCAATAGCTGAACTTGAAATGTCATTAGCTATAACTTCTTTAACATATGGGACTTCTTTGGCGTATCTTATGCTTCTAAGACCAGTAGCTGATAAGGCTTCCAAAATGCGGTAATTATTTTTACCTTCAGTTGATCCATTTTTACAATTCTGTGAATATTCCTGCGATGCAACTTGCAAAACTGCAACACTGAATTTTAACGTTTAATAACTAAAAATATTGTTTCAAATGAAATTTTTCAGGGCAACGATTTTCAAAACTATTCTTTTTAGTTTTAATTCAATTAATTCTTAAACTTAAAATTTATAATGAAATTGAACATTACATATAAATTAGTAACCTTAAATCGCGATTAAATTCTTGTACTGGATTATAAAACACTTTACTTCCATTTGGAATTATTATTTCAGCGCTTCCTTCTCTTATCACCTTCAGATCAGAAAAATTGATTGTCTTATTTAAGGCCGTAGCAGAATCATAAACATTGGAATTCATTTTAAAATTTATTTTAAATCCGCATGACAAAGTTATTCCATATGTTTTTCTATTTAAAACTGATTTTGAAAAAATTTTGAAATCCAGCATTAAACACTGTCATAGGTTAACTTTATAAGGTGAGGTTAGGAATTTAAATAGTACAAATTGATTTTGGCGGGTAATTAAAATTATTGATTTGACGAAACTTCATATTAAAATATTTTCATTGAAGTATTACATTAAAATAAATTCTATTTAAAAAATATATTAAACAAATAACCTACTGGCAGCTTCTAGTGCTACTGATAGTTACAAATTATTGCTTTTAATAAAATTTTTCAATTGTTATCAAAATAAATGCAAATCAATATAAAAAAATCTATTTATAGATTAATTAAATAATTAGATTAGACAAGCCTGTTTAGGCTTGAAAATCCATATGGTATGAAATCACCTCACAATCATTTTAAATAATCGAAAAATAGTAAAAATCTTAAATTTTAATTTTGAAAATAGGAATTCTCTCTGAATTTTCATTAATAATCACTATTACCATTACATGAGATTATTTACTTAAGATTAAACATTCTTGTTATTAGGAATTTAATCTTCACGTAAGACAAAGAAAGCTTAGATTATAATTTAATCCACAATTATTTTTGCTTTTTATATTCTTTAAAAGGAATTTACATTTCAGATTAGACTCGAAGGCTAGTATCCACAGATAACGGTAATTATGAAAATATCAATAAAAAAACAGGAATTCATTCAGTGTTTAAGAACTGAGATAACTCATTACAATTAAATATTTTTTTATTAAACTAAATCAAGATAATGGTATAGGCGTATTTTGAGATAATTTCTTTACCTGAACTTCTAGAAAGTTTCTAACAAGTCCTCTTAGTTGTCGCCATATGATTTAGCAAAATTTTATGGTTCTCATCTTCCATTAACGTTACAACTAAACACATCAAGTAGGGAAAGACATGTCATTCTGTGAAAAGAAGTCACTATTTTTTCCGTATGAATTGTCACTATCAGTTACGGAAATGACATGATCTTCATGAAAGACACCACAGGAAACATGGTCATAAATCATAATTGAACTAAAAAGCACCAGCATATGATTGAAGCTGCAAAGTCTGGCATTAATTTAATTACTAAGGCTGCAAAAGTGCTTGAATAGTTACTCAACTATTCCCTGGTAATCACGGGTTTGGAATATGAATAAAAGTTTCTGGGCATAAAATACCTCAGAAAATGCAGGAAAAAACCTAAATTGCAAAATGCAATTTGGAAAATTCAGATTTTAAAATATTAAATATGTTATAAACATTTATAATAATTGATACTGTATGGATTTGAAATGGTTTACATTCAGAATTATTTACTTGAAATAAAAAAAAATGGAATTTGTTAAAAATAAAAATGTTGCTTTCTATGCTTACAGACTTTAAAACAAATTATATGACAATAATTCTGATTCTTAAACATAATAAAGAAAGGAAAAATCATTTCTATACATTTTAAAAATTAAATTATTTAAGCTTTGGTCTCTCGTTTTTATTTTTAGAACTTAAATTTCTTCACATCCACTTCGTATATTAATGATTTTTTCTTTTTAATGGCATTATATTAACCATTAACGTTAACTCAAAATTTATCATAGGTTAATAAGTTTTGACACATAAGAATACGTATAAAACATATTTAATGGTAAAAAATTCAAAAAAATAAAAAAATATTAATATTGTTTTATATAAATTTTTATATTGACTAGATATAAATTTTTGGAGATCATTTTTAAAATAAAAAACAATAAAAAATAAGCGTGGCAGTAATATAGCTTTAAAAACATTAGCTTTTCAGAAAAATTAATTTTACTTATACTCCCCGATGTCGACAAAAATCTTCTGAAAATTAAATAAAAATTACGACTCGAACTACTCTAAACTTGAAGATTTCGGCAACCTTGTAATATCAAAACTTATGGTTGAATATTTTGTAATTGTCATTTGAAAAAATATGTATACATTTTGTAAAAGTTAACAAATACTCGTTTGAAAGCTAATTACTAAGGTAACAATTTTAACAGACATTGCTTTCATTTATAAATGTCCATGCATAATCTTCAAAATTCAATATCAGCTTTCTAGGAGCATCGAAATCACTTGAACACCAGAGCCTGCATTTATTGTTACTTGCTGTAGTATGTAGTGAATTTTAAATTCATGATTAGATAAAAATGTAACCTGTTCATAATCAGGGAGTGGCTAAAATTTTCAGTCGAAGATAAATATCACAATGTAAATAGAATTTATAATATTTAACGATTAATTGTTAGTTTCATTTCTTTATTATTTTAATTTTGAAAATAAAATTTAGGGTTTTAAACCATGTGTCCGAATTCGGAATCGTTTAATTTATCTTCGAAATAATCAAATTTTCAGAGCATTGATTAAAAATAAGTATAGTAATATTTATAAAATAAATAAAAATATAGAAGTTTGAAAATGTAAAAATTACGTAATTTACAAAATCAAAAGCATTTTTCAAATACAGTTACTGCTCGTGAGTTAAAATCATGCAAGTACTATAACTTTTAAGAAATACGTAGAAAATTTTTTCATATTTATTAAAATAAAATTAAAGAAAATAATATATATTTATTGTGCTTGAAAAATCTTTTAAACTTACATTATTATTAATCGCTGATGTCGCAAAATATGAAGGGAAGACAATAATAAAAAATAATATATTCTGCTTACGCGGTCAAAGCACAATTCGGAAAATGTGATATAATAAAAATATAAATGTGAATGAGAAAGCACGAAAACTAACTGTATAAATATATAAAAAAATAAGCTTTAGATTTTTTTGGTTTTATATGAATGTCTCAACAAGGATTTTCATAAATATTTGACAAATTACAAAATTGATTTATATTTTTTATAGTAAATTTCAATTTTACGCCCAAATATAAGTAAATAATAAATTCATAAATGAAAAAAGTTAGGAATGTTGCAGCATCAAAAAATGCATTCTTGTTTAAATTTTTTTGAATTAAGTATCTTTTAATTATTATGAAAATACTTTTTTTTTAAATTAAAGTTCACATCCTGAAATAAATCCAAATGACCTAGTTTGTATATATATATACTAATAAGTATATATATATCTCGCAAACTATTAATGTTTGAATTAGCTCCTGTGTAGAATTTAAAAAATGTTTTTAAAAGCTAAAGAAAAAATTAGGGCTACTTTTGCACATTGTAAGTAAATAATTTTAATTAATTTTTTGCCATCATAGTTTAAAATTTTTTCAGGTCTTTTTTAAGATAAAAATCTCATAAAAATTTTGCTTTTCTACTTTTTTTTTATAATGAAGACATGCTTTAAGATTATCAAAACTGTGAAAAAAAATATTGTTAATAAAATAAAAATATCAAAATTCTAGAAAATTACTTCTTATCTTAATAAAATACATTTTCGTCTTGTCTTTTCTTATTTTTTTCTACAACATATTGAATGTATTTGTTGATCGGCGCATCACCCGAATAATCATATCACCTTTGCAATATTAAGCTATCATTAATTATCTTATTTGTGAAAAATTATTATGAGTATATTAAAATTTTTTAACTTTTTCCACTGTTATAATGAAAACCTAAATTTATCATATTCGTAAATTTTTTAATTTTTAAGTTTTAATCAGTTTTATTAAGCTAGATACAAACAGATGTTATGTTTGTAAAGCTTGGAATGCATTTTAAAAATATAAGGTTAGAGGAACGACATGCTTGAAATGAAATAAAATGAGCGCCTTTCTTTTCAGGCACGTTTTTCAAACTTGCTTTGTATGTTCATATAATAATTTAAAATGATTTCAAGTGCATTTTCGCATAATTTTTTTTCGTTCTTCTTACAATGTGTTAGTTTTTGATTATTTCTCTTTAGTCAAATAAAAGGAATTTCAAAGTTAAAACTGTTAATAACATAAAGTTAATCTTGACCGCTGATTTTATGGTTTATGGCCAACCGAAGTTGATGCCGGTCATTTGATATAGCTTTATATTGAAAGGTCGATAAAAATTTCTTAGACGCTATAGTGCATAAGGATCTATCATTGGATGATTTCTGCCCTTAGTTTTTCCTAGGCAATGAGGACTGGATCTGCTTACTGATTTTAATAGACAAGGAAATCCCTTCGTGGCATTAAAATAAAAATGTTTTTCAGTTACGATCCGTTTCAAACCCAAGAAATCCTGAAACAAAGAAAGAAAACTGAAATTCAGAATTGTCAATTTTTTAAACATAGAATATTTGGAATCTACTTCATTAAATTTTCTTTGACGCTTTTCGTCATTATTATTTTTATGGTTTATAGATTCATTTATGAAAATCTATAAACCATTTTTTAAAATAGTATTAGATGAAAGAAAATAGTTTAAAATATAAACCTACTTTTAAAATTTTTAGTTTTTATAAAAAATTTTTTGAAATGGATTGAATTTCATGAATATTTAAGATAAATATATATATAAATGACCGAATATCACTTTTATCATTTTAAAATAATAAATTTTCCGTTTTAAATGAAAAACTAAAACAACGAAAATAAATTGTTTCTTCAAAGCAACATTTAGTGCAGCAAAATACGAAAAATTAATTTAAATAACTATTTACTATGACAAAATCATATTGAATTTTAATTCAATTTATTACATCACCTGCAACCTAATCATTTCCTCGGCAGGGTCCACTATTAGTCTCTCACCACTGACAAATAAAAATTGCTTTAAGGGAAAATATCGAAGCCACCGTTCTAGATAACGAGCATAAACACCAATTTTCACAGGAGCCCATGACGTATCAACAAGTCCGTCTGTGCCATTTAAGAATGCTAAATCTTCAAACTTTCTCATATCTCTTTTCTTGCTGAAAACATGCATTGTTTTTAACTAATTACCAAGGAAATAATGATAAAATTTTATATTTCCATTATTCAATAAATTATTATAACAATCAGAATTTGGATAAAATGAAATAAATCATGTTAAATTTATCTAATGCTAACACATTTCTTTTGCATCAAAGCCACCACTAGCTCAAACGTGTACAAAATATTCTTTTGTTGCAATTAGTTAAAAATATCTAAACAATAGCTGCTTTGTTTTTGTTTAAAAGATAATAAAAACGTTTAGTAATTACCAGAATCAATATTTCAATAATTTTAAATTCGTAATTTAGTAATTCGCCTAAAATTAAAAATCTTCCATAATGGAAGTTAAATTTAATTTTACATGTCTTTTAAGGATATCAATGAAAATAATATTTTATTCAATAGCATAATTATTAATTTTATGTGAAAAAATCAATTTATTAATCATTCAAAGAAAATTTTGAAAAATTTTAAAATTAGATTAATATCATAATTTTACCTGGCAGCCTGTGCATAATCTGATATAGCTCTAGTGACAGGATCTCGAACTACAATAATTAGTTTTGTGGCAGGGTTCATGTTATAGATTCTTTCAGGGACTTCCTTTGTGATGAAATAGCTTGGTGTTTTTTCCATTGTAAGCTGACCCTCAAGAGTAGGGGGCATATGGTGCTGATACCAAAGGAGACCTTTTTTGTAAAATTTATCAAAAAAATGGACCTCTGAACCCGCAGCTCTCACATCTGGATGGAGCCTCACAAATTCTAATAAAGCTCTAGTTCCTCCTTTTTTTACTCCAATTATTAGGGCATCTGGTAATTTTCTAGATGGAATTAAATCCCTTTGTTTTAAAAAGCGATATTTTGGTATCATCTCTGTGTCATTTTCCTGAAAGATTGTAATCTTTAGAAATAACTTTAAAGAAGAAAATAAAAATATATTTTCAGTACTATTTCTTTGTCATATTTGAATAAATTTTTAAATAATTGAATAAATTTCAAGACATATTTTTACCCCACTGAAATATCAATTAACAGTTTTTAATGATTTCATGATTTTATGCATGGCAATAATTCTTATATATTTCAGTAAAGTAATCTGCCATCAATTGTAAATAAAATAAACAAAGAAAAGAACTAATATTTTTAAATATTAATTTATATTATACAATTCATTACACATACACAATCATTTTCATTCTAATTTAAAATTAAATATATCTATTTATCCATCTATTAAAGAAATAAGTAAATTTTAGGGCAGATGGATGTACAATATTAAAATTATGTACAATTTTCATATATTGTAATCTACTATAACTTATGAATATATTTTTTATGTATATTTAGAAAAAGATTGTTTAAAGATTTAACTCTTTAGAAAATGTTTAAATAAACAGTTTAACTTATTAACAGATAAACTTTATATTATCTATGTTACTTAATATAATTTGTAATAATGGTAGCAAAATTATTTACAAACCATATCAAAATAACAACTAGTTTCCAAATGAAGTGCAAAATCAATATTTAGCTTAGTAAGAGAAATAAAATGTTGGATGAAAACACTTGATTTCTATTATAAGAAACAAATTTAATATGTTATCATGTTTATGCTACTTCTGGAAAATAAAAATTACCGTTTCATCAAGATCCCTTTGCCAAGTGAGAGGTACAAATCGAACTATTGTTTGCATATCAACACCTTTTTGTATATATTGAAAACCATTCGAATCTTTGAAAAATGGTGAAACGCTTTCTTTTGCAGGATTCCTTAGAATCCTTTTCAGGCTGCCTAAAATACATGAATTTAAAATAATGCAAACATACAAGACTAGGCAGCAGAATCCAAATAAAAGACACGTATAAAAATATTTTGCTGTTTTGTATTTTAACATATGAAATAAATACTAATTATAAATTATGAAATGAACTAAAAGTTATCGGCCATCCCTGATACTAGCACTTACATCGGTCAGGGATTTTTTTCCCCGATAACGGAAATCTTGTGCATTGGCGGTTAAACTATTGTTATGAAAAGAATTAAAAATAAAATGAGGGTTTAAAATTCTAAAATTTATAAATGAAGAAGCATTGCGAATTTTTGTGTGATGTTAATTAGATGATTAAAATTCTAACAATAAATATGGGAAAAAATTCACTGGAAACTGAAAAATCAATTACATTAAAAATTAAAAATTATATAACAAAATGGATTATATAAATAAAGTGGATAATGCATTATTATTTTATATAATCTACATATTTTACTTGAGAAGAGAAGACTCGGATCTTCAGAAATTTTAAATGCAGCAAGGAATTGATTTAAATATAAAATTTTTAGTCATTAATATCAAAATTCAATATATTTGTATTCAGTTTTTGCAGTGCTTTATGATTTGTACAATTGCTGTTTTAATTTTTAATTTACAAATAATTAATTAGGAATAAAATAAAACTGAGCGCTGTAATTTTTACCATAAATACAATTTGTCAGTCAACAGCTTCTACTGATTCAGACGAAACCAAAAATCTAAATTTTTAAAAATTTTAATTATGAATGACCATTTTAGTGAGCTTATATAAATATCAATAAACTAAAATATGCTGAATTGATAAAGCAAAAGTAATGAAGTTAAATAAAAATATTTTTAATTTCATTCAAGTTCGTTAATTTTGTTACGAAACGTAGAGAATTTTTATTTAGTAATGCAATATTGCTTTTGATAGAGAATATAAATTACTTCCTTTGCTATAATTAGTGAACTTAATAGGTAATTCAGAATATCTACATGGAACTTATAATATTATACACATTTAGCTTTGTTACATTTTTTATATTGTTCCAAGAATTACATGAACGCTATCAAGTAAACTGTAAATAAAATTCTAAAATATGAAAATTACTATTTTCGCTATTTTCAAAGTGATAAATCATATAATTTCTTATAAATCAAAAAATTAATAACAAAAAAAGTAAACTAAAATATTTATAAATGAGTATAATATTAGTCAAAATTTTTAATTATTATTATATGAAAATTATATATAACATATAAATATAAATAATTCTATAAATAATTTATATTTAGTATAATATTTTCTATAAATACCTATTTTCTATAAATATAAATATTTCTATAAAATCTTTCTATAAATAATTATATACAGTAAGGTTATGTTTAGCATTAAATTTTTTAAATCTTAATTTAAGCTTTTATTTACGGTTAACATACTTCTTGATTTGGAAATCTTTTTCACTGTAATTTAGCTTTGAGAAAGCAAAAACTAATTTATATAAAATGAATGTTACATGAGAATTTTAATTGGGAAAATTTGAAAAAAAAATATTGAAAAAAATGACCTTTACTGTGTTACATAATTTAAGAAAAATTTACTTTTGGCTTTTCGCCTCTCGACTTGCATAAGATGGACTTGTACATAAGGAACTTATAATGATATTTTCTTCTGAAGTATATTAATTTTATTTATAATACACTTTTAATGGTTAATCATAAGAAGCTGTACACTTCTCTAAGGTCTTTCTGCTGTAGAGAAGGCGGAAATTAAAAATCGATAAGTTATTAGTTATGATTCGTATCACTAGAGAGCGCTAATGTGGTTAACATGAGCGCCGATCTTCAAATCTTGTTATTTTGCATGAATATTTTTTCAGGTTTGAAATTGAAGTAAAGATATACGTAAATTCGTCATGCATCATGTGAACTTTCAAGTTCAGCTATATATAATGTCGAAATTGTGCAGTTAAATTTCACTGGCATAATATGGCAACTTTCAGTACTACTTTCTAGTTTTTTTTTATTTTATTTGTGAAAAAAATGATGTTTTTCAATTTATTTTCTATAATTTTTTTAAGTTTTTACTGTCACATTTCGGTAAATTCGATATCATCATATCCAATAGTTCTTATAGTATCTTATGATGGTTTTCGATATAATTATTTAGATTCAAAAGGTAATTTCTCAAAAAAAACGTTGGGAAATTTTAATGAGACAATTTTTTGCTTCTAAATTTTTTTTGTTATAAGTTATAAATTTATAACAATTTTTTGCTAAGCCAAAAAGTTTTCTCCCAAGTAAATTTGAATTATATTTAATATATATGAATAACAGAAATATATAACACCAGGTTTTGAAGATTCTCTAAAGATTTTAGAATGTTTTTATTTTATTTATAAATATTCTGCATTTGAAAAATAAAAATTTAAAATGGAAATGAAGAATTGATTACTTGGAAATCAGCCATCAATATTA